>JAGDQP010002141.1:72767-109104 GCA_022664845.1 Lepisma saccharinum
AAGGCAGTATAAAAGCAAAGCAAAAAAGGCTTCTTCCACAAGGTATGAGAAGGCCAGCCGACGAATACCCCCTCAAGCGCTACCTTTCCATGTCTTCTTGGCAGTTCCTCCTCTGTCATTTCTTTGCTTCATTTTTCTCGCTTGTCCATTCTCAGGTATGTAAACTCGTTCGCCGCTCTATTCTCTACTGCTCTCTCCCTCGTAGCTGAGCTCCCATGAGAAGGAACGCCGCCCGCCATCAGCTGGAACGACTTGCTGCTACAACTACTACTACTGTATATGTGGATACTGTTTTCTTTTCACCTTTCAAGAGCATAAAATGTTATAAATTTTTTTACTGCGAATCAATAAGAGTGAACACCAGAGACCCCAGCAGCATTGTTCACCTTACTCACCCCACGTTTCCATACTTTTTTCTTTCAAGATACCTCCCTCTACCTATCCCTTGGCTTCTACATTTCTTAAATAGCTTTCCAATAATCTTTTGTGTTGCTGACACTTCTTATAGCCCTCCAAATCACTTTAAGATGCTTCTTCTACGTATAAAGATTAAAAGAAGACGAAACTAGATATATTCATTGATAAAACGGTTTCACTTAATTTGTCCCCCACCCACCCACCTGCACCTTTCCTCTCGTCACTAACAACACTGTTCTCGCATCTGGCTTCTTCATTCGTATCTCTAGGTAGAGTGCGTGAGTAGATGTTCGCAGGAGAAACAGATGTTCTAAGGAAACAAAAATGTTATATATATAATTCCATCAATCCTTCTTTCATTGCTTCTACACTTGTTAGTTCTTTATCGCTTTTTAAGAATATAAAGTTATAAGTAGAAATGTTAATAAGTAGAAATAGTACGCTCGTAAGATGCGTTGTATACGAAGTCATAGAGGAACTGATTTGAGGATACTTCCCATGTGATTTTATATCTTCATGAAACCGAAAAGAAGGACAGAAGCCGCTATATTTAGTTTTTCAGAGAATTGCTCTGGGGTTCTTATTTTTATAGGAATTGGGAGACCCACCTAACCAGGAATCCAAGCCGACACGTTTCCAGTGGCGAATGGTAAGGATAGACAAGGTGGACAGTGTCTGTCCATTTATTAAGGATATATTTATTTTGTTTTCACTGTGATATGCATTGATTTGATATTGGTATTTTTAGGGAAAATGTATAGGTACTGCTTAATATAGACGTAACACGGCAATTCACGTGGTTTCCTTTTCATTCCACATTGTGCCTATCCATTGTCAGATAACATGGACAGAAATATAATGTTTCTCTATAATGTTGTTATTTCGAACACCCTAGCATGTGTGAGCTAGCTTCCAGTCTCAAAGTCTTCCTCCATTTAGCATCACAGTAAACGACATAAATTATCAGTGTCCATGAGTGAATCGAGTATATGGATGTATTTTTATACTATTGGTACAAATTCGCAGTCACTAGCAAAGGTTAATATTTCAAATTTCCTCAATTACACTAGTGTTTTGCAACAGTTGATTTTTCTGTATTGTCTTTGAATTCTATATTATCTTTGAATACAATGCAGTTGTTAAATACATATTAATTCTATCGTCCTACCTAAACGAAGCAGTTATTACAACTGTAATTCATCGAGTTCTTGAAATTTCTAAATGAATAAATATCGTACTAAAACTACTCCACCTTAAAAGTGGATACAGCAGGAAACAGATAGAAACGACAATATGAAGAAGTAAAAATAAGCATAGCGTGAAACATAAATTTGAAATTCAGGAAAAGAAGACAATAAACACCATGCCTTAGGTAAATAACGCCCTGAGTAGGGAGAATATAAAAAGGTAACATCAGGAATATACACTAGACTCTATTTTTCTATTATTTCTATTAGGGACCCGCATTCCACCCCTGCATCTTTGCATCCATTGCACAAGACAAGTTGTGCACTTTGACTAAACTACGAGTAAAATTAAAAGACAAGTGTGTCTTGTCAAACATACAACACAAAATTTCAACCAGCCCCCATGGTCTAGTGGTTAAAGTCGCAGACACGATCAGCCCTGAGAAGGCAAGTAATTTTGAGTGCTGCTGCCAGTCGTATTGACTGAGCTTTCCCAGAGTTCCCTTTAACTTTACTGAGCGAACGACGACGTGATACCTTGACAAAAACCCTCACCACTACATTCTTCTTCCTTGACCTCGGGTTTAATTTTAATTTCATTTAGGAAACTGTGGCTCATGCCGGGATAGGGGTGAACAAACGATGTATGAAGGAAGGCGGCCAGGGTCTAATTTGAATCCCAGCGTAAACGTGGTGTGACTGACTAAAAACTTTGGAAAAAAACTCACTAATGATTGCCAAGCGCTGGGTTAGAACCTAGGACCTCCCAATGTGAAGCCAAAGCGCTACTGACTGAGTTACGACTTCCTTTATCCCTTGACCCCAAAAGGCTGCTCGCCGAAGAACCTCATCACACAGACATGTGACAAGTCAAAGAACAATTGAAATCACAATTAGAGACTACATACTGTATGCTAACGAAAAAATACAGAGAAATCAACTGTGAGAGACCGTTTCAGTCTACGTACAAGTAAACTCAGCCCATTTATTTGGGGAAAAGTACTTCAAAAAACCACTAAATATTTCGTTGAGAAATATTTTTTTCATACACTCCATATCTTGCTGGCAGCACGCTTGAATGTGTACAGCGTGTAATACTACAAGAGGACTACAGTATTTTAGGTAATGTCCTTATCCTAAAATAATAAAATGAGAACACTAAATCCATTCCTAAGTGAGCCAGGAACCGACAGAATGAAAGAAGTGCGATCCTCTGAAAGCAGGCGTTTATTTAAATTCATACATACATAGCATGTAGTAAACATACTGTTCTCCGTAATAACTAAAGTATTATAAGCATTTGGAGTATCAAGAAATCTTGCAGTACCGTATATTTCGTTTTCTTTACAAACAGATTTTCCAAATTCCAACCTAGAAAGTACTGCCTAACATGGCCCTTGCTAGGATAGTCGTGTGTTGCAAATATTCCTTCGCATACAGTACTAAACACATCGTTTTTTTGTTGTTGTTGTTTTTTTTTTTAAAGCCATATAAACGAAACATTTATGTTTATGAGCAACCCGTTTTACTGTTGAGTTGACTGTAGTTTTATATACGACAGGCTTCATGAATAATTGATGGATTTTCTTGCCGAAATCTTGGGAGTCCCTTAATTTTAAGCAACCCGCATTCCTTTGGTGTTTACTTCTGTTGCATACATGCCAGGAATTTTGTTAATTTTTTTCAACTTAATTTATATAGATGTTAGAAATTGCAGATATTATGGATTAATTTCATCAGTGGAATGTAAATCTAGCCATACATCTGTTCTGTTTTGTTTTGTTTTACAGTTTTATTGAAATAATATAGTTCGTTTACCTTATTTTATCGTGTGCTTTAATTAAACCCTGTGCAGATAACTGCATTAGTAACTCAAATACTCAAAGGTTGATGCAGTTTCTTTTAATTTGCGCTGCATACAGTTTCACAAGGTTTAAGTTTCAAGTTTCAAGTGATGTTTCAAGTGCTTTTTTAAAAGAAACAAAGCCAGGCTCTCTTGTTAAGTTCAGGCAAATAATTGCTTTGTAATTCTTCTTTCGCTTTTCATACGTCACACTTCTGGAAGACGTTCGCAAACATCTACAGGCGACTAAATGTTTACTGGAAATGTTAATAAGTATTCACAAGTATTTTAACTTGTGGAGTGTTTGTCTTTTAGCCTGGTGACTACGTCTTCTTTTCTCTCATTATATATATATATATGGCCTTGATTTTCAAGTATCAAGTCTTTTACCAACACTAAATTCAAAGAGATTAATGCTGCAACGTGTTCCAGTGACAGGGTCGCAACTTGTGTCTTTGCAAGGGAGAGGGAACTCTGATTTTGGCGCCCCTTCGAAGACGTCGAAAGTGTACAACTCCTTATCTTCATTTAGCGCCCCCCAGTCCGTCACCCGGGGTACGTGCGACGTGCCCTCTTTGCTCCCCCAACTTACGGCTCTGCCAGTGGCAGCACATGTTTTTGATCGTTAAAAAATGTATAAGCTGTGTGGTGGGGGCTGTGGAGATAGTACCCCACATATTGCTGACCTGTGGCACGAAGTGAAATGGGATGGTCAGTCCTACGTTCAATCGTCTTTACCTCCGAAGGTGCCCAGAGACATGAAAAATCTTTTAACTAAATCTTTACGTTACTACTACTACTACTCATAATAATAATAATAATAATAGTAGTAGTAGTACAAATCCTAATGTCGTTTATTTTGTTCCTGTTAGCCTTCTTGAATGGTTCCACTAGTCACATTGAAATCAAGGAGTTCCAGGCTCGATCTCCGTTGAAGATAGGAAATGTCGTAGATTCCGTCAGGACATTAACAGAATGTTAATCCGATGAGGGGCAAGGGAAACTACCTTCGGTTCACATTAGGTCTACTCATGGGCCCCTCTGGTCATATACCTTCCTCCGGAAAAATAAAGCACTATTAGTCAGCAGCAATGTAATTTCATAGATTATATATAATAATGGACTAAAAGCTATAACTACAATGGCTCACGGCAGTAATGCCTAGACAAACCAGAAACATAATGGAATATTGAAGTTAAATTCGCAACAAAACTCCAATAACAAACTCAAATAGTTAAATGAAAGTCGTGTCTTCACTTTCACATAATTGTAATATTTCTGCAGGAAATTTTATGCATTTGCCATGTTGATGTTTATCGCAGTTACACGTGTGGTCCACTTCTATATATATATATATATAAAAAAACTAAACTAAACTGCGTGGCCAAACAACTCGAAGGGTCTTGGCCAAGCCTGACGTTTTTTTCGTCCAATGGAGTATTATGGGGTCAGCACAACGCCTCTTGTTGCCATATTTCTTTTCATTCTAGACCACAGTCCTCTAGTTCGCCACTTGTTCTGACGATGCTGCACTATTACCGAAATTAAGAGCCGCGAAAGGGAATCGAACTAGAGTCCGCTTGCTTTACTGCGAGAACGATAACCACTTGACCAAACGGGAGCTTCTATGGTAACAATAAGAGGTTGATTTTGTTGCGTAGAGAAGAGTTTTGAAGAGGCACTTTAATAAAACATTCTCTCGTTTGGTCAACTTTTTTTTCTGAAAGTATCATATAAAAAAACTAATTGAGATGGTTCCGATATGTTTCTAAACGAGCATATTAGTTTAAATTTGGATAAAGTTGAAATACAACCAAAATTTGACATTTATTCTCCTCTGCTTGTTATCAACTTTTTAAAAACTAAGTAATTTTATATCAAACTTTAGTCAAATCGAATTTAGCCTAGTATAATTTTGCTACAGGTTTTTAATTTCTTTCTTTATTTAGAGTACGAGCCGATTCATTAAACATGCTCAACCATCTGTAGAATAATATTTTTTTAAGTAGCTATATCAGATTATGGTTTAACTAGGCTAGTTTCAACCGCAAAACGATGCTTAAAATTCACGTGGTAAACAAACAAAGTAACAAAAATGCCAAATGTCATCGTTTAACAATAACATCTCCGGTCATTTAAACTTTCGTGTGATACTTACGATGATATTTTAGCAAATATCCAATCATTAATAGTCAACATATTTTAATTCCTTATATGCAAGATTAGTTAGTTAATCAAAAATGTATTCCTTTATACGTAGTAGTCATTAAGTTCATAGACTGGCCTCATGGCGCAGTACAGTCTATACGTTGCGCCACGAGATGGTGACGTGTCAGTTCTTCTCTCTTCCTAGCAAGAGGCAATTGCGTGCAGTGTGCGAATTTAGGATTTTTTACAGGTGGGGGGAGAAATATTGTTAATAAGAAAATAACATGAAGAATCCAATATTATATATGAAACATGTGTCCACATGCAGAGTCACAGTGGGGGGGATTTCCCCTCATCCCCCTGTTAATTGTTTAATTCGCACACTGGTTGCGTGCATACAGTGCAGCATAACTACGATTCGGTTGTGAAGGGTAGTCGAATGAGAACGTCGGAACTCAAGAACGTCGCAGTTTGAACAAGTTCTACCAAAAATTGACAAATCCCTTACCAAAATGCTTCCGATGATGAAGCAAATACAAGCCGAAGAAGCCTCGGCCGCAGTGCTTTGTTTAAGAGGCACCAATGTTTTGGGCAGGGATGAGATAGTTTGCATTATGATGATGATGATGTTCGGCCAAAAATGGTCCTAACTGAACGTAAGGTGGAAGAAATTACAATGTTATGTGCCAACAGCTCCCAGTAGGTAGAGGATCATTTGAAACGTTTCGCTAGAGGATCTGCCTAATATTAGGCAAAACTTAATGTTTCTCCGTTACTCAATCTGCAACATTCTTAAGTTCCGACGCTCGCATTCAACTGCACTTCAAACCAGAGATCGTAGATCTGTTGCATTTGTATGTACACAGCTACCTCTTAGTGGGACGAGAGAAGAACTGAGATAGCACCATGTGTAATGCATACAACGACACTATAAGGCCAGTTCACGAACTTAATGAGTGCACCACGTATAAATTATCTCAAATTTGTTGATCTAGGCCCTCAAGTATATCACCTGAGCCTGAGATTCTAATTGAATTATATAAATTCAATTCAAATGAATCTGCAGCGATCGTCACCACATTGAAAAATGGTCGTTTGAATCAGGGGAGCTAATTTCAAATCTATACTTAATTTCTGTCTACCTGCTTTAACTGAGGCGCTGGAAGGAGAGCGGAAGGATAAATCAAAATTCCTTCCTGAAAGGAAAGAAGATTTTAGGGTCGCTATAATGTTAGTTTGGTACTTTTCCAATATTTACGCGCTGGTTTAATAATATTGTTACACATTACTGTATCAATGCGTCTCAAGCGTAAAGTGTATCTTACTTGTGATTCTGTATGACTGCGAAAAGTGAACATTGAATGTGCAAACTGTTAAAAAATAATAAAAAAATAACACAAAGAGCAATGCTAGGAATAATTCGGAGAAAGAGCAAGGCAAAAAATGAATTCAATTTGAAACAAAAGTAGAAAATGGGATAAAGATTAGGAAGAAGGCAAAGAGGAGCGAAGAAGATGAAGTGAATGAAGAGGGTTGGTGAAACAGATTGAAGATGGATGACAAGTTTTCCATATTGGATTCCCACCGAAAAGAAAAGACCCAATAGACGGCCAAATGAAAGATGGAAAGACAAAATTCATACGTTTTTCAAGGGCTACATGGATGAAGACAGTTGGCTAACATTTGGGACAGACCTTAATCTAGCAATGGATTTAAAATGGCTGAATATGATGATGATAATACTCTTTGTGAGTATACAAAGTGACAGAATAAACTATTTTAACAATTATAAAATAAATAATCTCAATATTAAAATACAATATCAATATTAAAATACAATAATCTCAATATTAAAATACAACAATTTCAATATTATAATACAGCAATCTCAAACAGGTGAATTCAAGAACAAAACTATACCTACAACAACCGATTAGACCAAGGACAAAAAAAAATATATAAGTGCAGAAGTGTTCAAAACACGATGACTCTATTACAAGAGAAATGAAAATAGCAACATTCAGAGCTATCATCCAGAACCGCCAAATAAGAGGATGGTTGTGAAACTATTGTTGTAGTACTGGTTAAGTCCTCCGTGGGGTTCCTTGTTATTGCTTTTTAAGAAACAGTTTCTATAGTGGGAATCTTGTCACCCCACAGGGAGAGATGTAGTCCCCACACCCTTTCTTCCTCTCTCTCCCTCTTTTTCTTCGGAATGTCCTTGTAAAGGAAAGAAGAAGAGGAATATACAAGAAGAATACAAAAGAAAGAGAACAACGGCAAATGCAGAAGTGTTGACAGACGAGAATGCACTGGTGGTTGTAATTGCTTCTTTGAGAATTTTTACAGGTATTCGTAGGTAAGGCAAGCTTTTATTACAGTGTTGCCAGTCAATTCAGTAGTACATTTCACTTTATTATTTACTTCAATACTTCACAGTTTTAATAGGCAATGTAAGATAGGTTGCGGCTTTTTCACCTCGTACATTGGCCATTGTGTACAGGTTGGGAAAACGAGGATTTCTCATCTCGTTTTTGGGTAATCAACTGATTTATTCGAAAATTTCCAAATCATGTCAATTTTGATATCGAGGATGGTGAATCGTTATCATGAATGTAAACGTGCTGCTCCACTATGTATGGTTTAGTGTCAGACTTTCATCTTTCTTCAAAAATATCATTTGAAAGGCATTGTGTGAAAATGTTATTTCCAGTTTCACTGAATACTATCGGAGAAATCACGTTTGAATATTTTAAATGAAAATTGGCAAATGGGAATACTTTTACTCTCTTGAATATTACGACTACCCTCAAGCACCCATTATACAGTATTGGGTGGGGGCTGCAAGCACCACTATGACCAACTTAAGCGTTCTGCCTTATTATCTCTGCGGTCTAGTGGCTAAATCTCCAATTTTCTAAAATTTCAACATGGGTGATGTGACACAACTTTTGAAAAGTCTTTTGATTTTACAATAGCGTTATTTTTCTCTCGGTACCTGAATAATAACATTGCAAGAATTTGCGATTCGAACAGCTGAATACTTTAGACAGAAAATTCGTAAACACTTATATATCCAATAACACTAGCTAATGTATTATTCACATCGATTTTTCCATACTGTGAGAAATTTTCAGAAACATTTCTGAACAAAGCCAAGCCTATATAATTCATTTTCCAGAAATAGTGGGAGCAAAAGGGAAACGGAAGTCTCAAGCGGGGCTCGGAAATGGGCCCTTTAGTTAGAAGTTCAGGGTTCTTACGAACTGGACCAATATGTCATATAAGCCTAACACCAGAAAAAAAAATAGAGAGGTTCAGAAATGCGTTGTCTGGATTCCGAAAACATAAATTAAGTTACTCTCATGAAGTTCACATTACGACTTTCACTAATCATTGTACTATTTGTCAATTAGGGATCGGAATCCACCCCCACCCCAACACCACCCGCCCCATTGATTGAGAATATTTTTCCAGTTTTGCAAAATTGAGACAGCAAACACTTGACCGGTCTTGGTCGTATGGCTACGAAAAGAAATCATTTTCTCTTTCTGCGCATGTATGCATTGTGCAAGTCACACTGAAACTGAACACTGGGAACTTCCAATACCGAAAACGAAATTTCTCGGGACTTTTCCAGGATTATTGCCTATAAATGAAAATACTGACATTTTCCTGAAATATTACTCTCTATATATAAAGAATTTTCCAAATATATTTAACAGTGCAAGAGTTTTTGTACTGTATGGTTTGTACTGATGTACAAACAATAATGTATGTATAAATGTTTACATTATTTATAACGTTTAATAATGTAAATTATTACATATCTCAAGAATGGTCATTTTATAGTATGCAACAGTTCTAATCAAGATATCTTGCGAAACGATCACAGAAGTTCCGAAATAATAATATCTTTGTAAATAGAAACCAAACATATTAGAAACTGTTCGTCAAGCGACCAACATTTCCATTTCCTTATTTTTCTTTGGATAACTAACTTTGTGAGACGTAAAGTATAATTTATTGTCGTGGAATTATTTTGAGAAAAGGATATCAGTGTCAAAGGAAAGTATCGAAAAAGAAATATCTATCGATACCAATACCTTACAGTTATTGAAGGTATCGAAAACTAATCCAAATATATATACTAAATGACGCGACAGTCCCTTAAGGATACAATACGTTCAAATAAAGGGTTACCGAAATTTTGAAAGAATGAATTTTGTTTATGGTCTTCAGGCGTCTTTGGCTCAGGGTGAGATAGAAGTGGTGACAGGATGCGGGAAAGTGTCTGACAGGGCCTAAGCTGAAGATACCAGGCATTTACCTCTGTGTGTCTGAGGAAAGACCCTAGAGAAGCATCAGTCTGGATGGTTGGCCACTGAAATTGAACCCACGACCTCTACCACTGAGCCACAACTGCTCGGTATAGAAATTTTGAGCATCCACCGAGAATCGAGTCTGGGACCGTTTGCGAAGGCGAGCGCGCTACCGACTAGCACACGCAGTAGGTTCAGATAGATAGATTAATCTAATTGGGAACAGATTGAGCAGAAATAAAAAGGAACGCTCCAGATTCATGATAAGTCAAGTTCCACCGTGTGTGTTGTCCGAATGATGATGATAACAATGATGACATTGTGATATGAAAGGAAACAATTCAAATATTTGCTGAGTGTTCCAAGAAACAGGGACGTATCTAGTTTTTTTATAATAGGGGGTCCAGGGCTTATGGGGAATATTACCCACAGTTGATGTGGATACTAAATATTCATAATGCGTATGGTCTTAAATTACACCAATCGTACAAATATATGCGAATTTCTGAGGTATCCGGTCTCTCAGTAGCCACCTCTTAATACATCGTGCAAAAAAATGACCTGGTCAGAGTCTCATGGAGAGTGCGAATGGCCAGGTCTGTTACAAGATAGAGAAGTTATTAATAGAATTAATCATAGATTTTCAAATTTAGTGTAGTTTTGTATTACAACATACAGTAGATATATAACAGTTGATAAGTTTAGCTCAGAAGTATTGTTCCAAAATTTGTGGTAGATGAATTCATTCCCAGTTGTAGGCTTTGAAGGAATAGTCTAAACTTAGCGCTAATAAAAAAAACTGAGTATATATGACACTGAATTATTCGTAATTTTGCTCAAGTTGTCAGTATTATTATTGAAATCAGAAAGGATCTGTATTTCGTAATGCTTATTTCGCGTATTCAAACAAATATTAATAATCTCGTCAGAGAAACATTCATTGAAATTCAAGTCAAATTAAGTGTAATGTTCAGTTTTAGTGTAGCCTCAATTAGTGCTTTAAAGTTTTTAAACGTAGAAAAAAAATCAATCTCAGAAAACAATTAATGAAAAGAAAGCAACCAGTATTGCTACTACTACTACTTTCATGAAGACAACTACAACAACTTTCCCCTTTGCCTCTTCATATCCATCCTTTCTCTTCATCTTACCTGGTCACCTAAAATACAGTGTGACGCAAGCAAACGAGACTGTTCACAGACTGTCTTAGTATACCAGAAGCTGCCTGTCACAGTGTTCTGACAAACCCACAAATAACCGTCAATTACTCTAGCTTCAAGCCAAACATGACTGTTGAGTATTCTATGGACCAATCTTCAGCATATATTTAAGTATGAGTGGTATGTTAGTGTGTAAGTGTGTGTGCACGTTCAGAGTTTCCAACAACTGGAATTCCAACGTGCGGAGACATGCGGATTTATAACATTGTGTTTAATATACGCAGAGTTTTTGGTCGGGAGCAAGAAGGGGGAACTGGAAAACAGGTTGCTACAGATCGTCTCGTTTCGTCTCTAACTCATGGCACTGTTATGGTTTGCATTCCTATGCAAATTAGTAGAATTCCATGGTTTTCTTTTCTTTTATATATTAAAAAAGAATTGTGGTATTTTGATTTTTGTCAAGAGGGATGATAATTTGTCTGTTGGTTAAAAATAAAAATTAGAACAGAAGCACAATTGTTCATTCAAATATGTGTATGGTCGCTTGATTTTTCTGATGGGTAATCATATTCTTCCCGTACGTTTAACAAGAATCATCAGTAGATGAAAACAGAAAACTGGTAATCTTTTATTTAAATGATAGACAATGCTCTTTCTTTTGTTCCTTTTTTTTTCACGAAAAATGATTTATTATTAGTCCTCTTGTATAATTTCCCCTGTTGTCAAGATTCGCTGTTATTTTGAAGTATTCTTTGTATTATAATGACAGGAAATTAACAAGTGTTTGATTCTATATACTTCTACATAAGCATAGATTTTCAAAATAGTGACGAGGATACTCTGAAAGACTACATACAAAAAAAAAACGGTAGAAGTGATAATAAAAGTTGATGTATGAAAATGAAATTAGACATAACAATAGGGTATGTGTACCTGCTCCTTTTCGCAAAGTTATTAATTAAAGACGAGGACCAGTTAGCGGCTTAACTTCAGAGTAGCTTCTAACGAAAAAAGTAACACAGAGTAAAAAAAAAAACCTGGAACAAAGTGCTTTTTTAACTAATGATTATTATCTTCTTGACTAATGTTAATCTATCATCAAGTTTGTAAATTTGTAGACATCTTATAATTAAAATCTGCAAAATTAATAGCCTAGATAAATGGAAATAACTACATCATTGGATATGTCCCGTGGGTGGCTGTAAATTACATGATTTCTGTGTTCTTAGAAATTTCTTCATGCAGATTTGTTCGGAGAAATTTTACATATATACAGGGGTTGGACAAAAAAATCTAAAAATTTGAAAAAGTGTGAAAATCATACCTAGTATGGTGTGGGGCCTCCTTTTGCGTCCAAAACAGCTTGGATCCGACGTGGAATGGACGTATACAGCTCCTGAGTCGTGGTGTGTGGAATGTTGTACCATTCATCCTCCAAAACATGCTCCAGTTCCTTAAGGGATGATGGTGGGGGGTAATGAGACCGAACACGCCTTTCTAACACAGACCACAATGGCTCAATGATGTTCAGATCTGATGATTGTGGGACCCAGGGGAGGTGTGATAGCTCCTGGTCATGCTCCTCAAACCATGATTGCACCATTTTTGCAGCGTGACAGGGTGCCAAATCATCTTGGTAGATGCCATCACCATCCGGGAACAATGTGTGGGCATCTACCATGGGTAGAACCTGGTCCCCCAAAATGGCCTCATACGCCTTAGCATTCATCATTCCATGCAGGGCTATGATGGAACCTGCAGAAAACCACGATATCACTGCCCATACTGTAACAGAACCACCCCCATGCTTTACAGTTGGGCGCAGACAGTCTGGATCATAGGCCTGGGACGGTGTTCTCTATACGTAAACACTACCTGTTGTTGGAAACAAGGTGTAGGTCGATTCATCGGAATACATTACGTGTTTCCACTGATCAAGCGTCCACTCCTTGTGGTCCTTGCACCTCTGGATACTCCGCTTCGCATTTACTGATGTGACCAGAGGTTTGGCGATCGCGGCCCTGCCATGAATTTTCATTTTATGAAGTTCCCGTCGCACTGTTTTTGATGAAACCGGGTTCTGTAGGCCGGAATTGAGTTCAGACGTAATTTTCATTGCAGTGGTCTGCTTTTTAGCTGCTACAATCCGTTTTAATGCCCTCCTGTCCCTATCGGACAGGATTGTCTTTCGACCACTGTTGTGCTTTGCAGACGTTGTTTGCCCATGCATTGTGTATGCCCTCGTGACATTGGACACAGTGCATGTCGATACCCCCACAATGGTCGCCACTGTTGTCACTGAAGCTCCAACCAGACGGGCACCAACGATCATGCCTCTTTGGAAGTCTGTCAGGCCGCACATTTTACCGCACCACTTGCACACCACGACACTCACAGGTGAACTGGGTACTGCTGACGGAAGAGGAAGGTCCACATGACACATTGAAAACAAAACACGATCGACAACCGCAACACCTGGTGTACAGTGGCGGGCCACACTTACGTGTCCTGTATGACGTGTTTTTAGATTTTTTGTCCAACCCCTGTATATATCAATGTAGTTCTTTTTAATGCTGTGGGTATTTACGCCTTTTAATATCTCTGCACATCCACAGATCTTGAAATTCATGAAAAAATATATTTAAACTTAGCTGCTGTTAAGTGGACATATCTGTTTCATACTGTTAAATCAATAATATAAAAATTTATACATCTTACACTTAAAAATAAACTTATTAGCTTCTCACGCAGCACAACATATTCTAAAAGCATTCCAACATTTTAACTCTTAATATTGTAGCAGTATTCCTGGTGCATTGGAAATATTCTAGAAATATTTCGAAGGAATATAATGCATGGAAAATTAAGAATGCTACATAGAATCTTCGTAATGTATTTCCAGAGAATAAAAATACCCAAGAACATAAGAAAAAATCCAGAATAATTTCGTATTTTGATGTTATATACATTAAAAGATGAAGAAATTATTGAAAGGTAAAATATAACTCATAAGAGAAAAATACAGAAGACGATCTGCATACATGTAAGGTAGGTGCTAGTTCAAAATTGGACACATGAACGTGGATCGACCTTCTGTATAAGCTGCTATACAGAGATAATTTGATGAAAAAACATCTTTTATAAAGTTTTCGAAGTCGCTAACGTTGAAAGTGACATCTAGCCTCTAAAATAGTTAATACTATAGTGAAATGTGTCTTGTCTGAAAACTTTAAGAGAAAATTGGTAATAAACATAACCAATTAGAAGAAACTTTTCAAAATGTTTCAATAAAACCAACTTTACAGGCTCCGTTCTGGAGGTCCTGAGTTCGATACTATCGGCCGATCATCCTGACTGAGGTCACATTAGACAGGTGCCGAGATAATACCTTCATCATAGGATCTGACCGACTCCTTCCCTATAGTTTCCCTTATCCTATCCTCTTTATTTACAATGCCTAAAAATTGTAAATAAATTCAAATTCAACTTAATTTTCATATTAAATCCACATTGGACTTTGGTCACCATTTTTTAAAATTACGGGAATTTTTAATATGCTTTTTAAAAGTATTTGAATTGTTATAAATAAAGAACAAGCTAAGTAACGGTTTTATTATACACAAAACCAAAGCTCCCCCCTCCCCCCGTTTAAATTCAAATTGTCTTATAACGTATCCAAGAGAAAGAGTCAAAGTCATAAGGACAAATCGAGATTACTAAGCGAATGTCAGTCCTGCCAGTTTCAGAGTCGAAATCATAGCGAGAAATGAAAATTACTAAGCGAATGCCAGGGCCTGCTAGTTTTAGAGTCAAAGTCATAGATTTTCCCACCGGTGTTCATGACTAATCTAACGGTGTATGGCTTATGTCGAACTTGTGGCTACTGAGATATAGTAGGGGCACAAATGGAGAATACTAAGGAATTCAAAAGGACCTTCCCAGTTTTAGAAGCAAACTGTTAATTTTAACCACCGTCTCAGACAATGGCGAATCCAACGGTGTATAGCTCATCTCTGTCGGTTTTGTAGTTACTGAGATCTAGGAGGGGCACAAATGGAGAATATTAAGCGATTCAAAAGGACCTGCCAGTTTTAGTCACACTGATAATTTCCCCCATCGTTTCAGATCATGAAAAATCCAACGGTATATCGTTCATCTCTGTGACTTGTAGGTTCTGAGATCTAGGGGGGGGGGGACAAACATACCATGTGAAAATATATAGGAAAAATTGAGAAAATTAAGTAAATGAAAAGGACCTATCAGTTTTGGAGTCAAAGTCGTAGTTTTCTCCACCGTTTGAGATCATGACGAATCCAACTGCGTATGAATGAACTCTGTCGGACTTTAGTTGCTGAGATCCACGGGGGGCAGACAGACAGACAGACAAGACAAACCCCTTATATCTTCCCTTATTCAATGACGTTCATACGGGTGCGGTAAAAATAGAGAAAAAGTATTCTTCAATAAATAAATAAAATTTATAATAATAATTTTCATCGTAAGTTGAGAAATAAGAATCATTATTAGGGGCAGTAGAATTTCGCGACTCGCGAATTCGCGAAAATTTTCAATAGGCCTACTCAAGAAATCACATGGATTAGATAGATGGCTGTCAACAGTTTGTGAAAATTAATTATTAACTCGCGAAACTAGGATATTTTTCTTTCATCCACGAATTCTTCTGAGCACTACTCACTAAATTATATAATTTTTATTGATTCATTCACGAAAATAATACCTAAACAATCGGAAAAATATAATTCCTCTTCAGAAACCTATCATCAGATTGCCGTAGCACAGAGAATGTTAGAATAAAGTACACTTTACCCTCCATTCCTGGCAGTAATTTTGCGAACATAGTTTGCCATCTGGCGGTAAAATACGAACTACATTATCACAAGGATATTCATTGTGTGCGTTCAATTTTATTCGCAGTGGAAAACTTTGTGAAAACAAGTCGAACACGTGAGATATAACGCCACTGTAAATCTCGCTATCGGAAAGAGGAAAGCAAAGTTTTAAATGCAGCCTGTGAAGGATTATTAACTGCTCAACAATCGAACAAACCTGACCATGACAAGTTTGGAACTGTGTTCATCATATGCCTATGGAAATTGAGCTGAATGATTAAGAAAGAAATTCCTTCATAGTTGCACGGATTTATTAAAATGTTGATACCTATTTTTTGCAAATGAGTAAGAAGTATGTGAAAGAATGCATTTTCTTTTTAGATTTTTAGCAGCGTGCGTTAGTGCAAGGTTTATGTCTAAAGTTTCAAATCATCATTCAATACAATTATTTATTTTTTAGCAATTCAAGAAATGTACTCGTATACTTACGAAATTTTACCTTCTACTCACAATATGTTAAACATTTTACTCACGGAATTTAAACACCTTTATTCACGAAATTCTGCTGTCTCTAATTATTAATATATGTTTTAAAGATTCCGGACTTTTCACTTTTTAGAAGTTGTGATTGGTGTTGTTTAATTATAATCTGTAGAAACATTTTAACATCAATACAAGCTGACAGAGTTTTTACTGACGGTAGTAAAATAGTTCGCTTCAGAATGGATTTTCATTAGTTTGTTTTAATTTTACGTATAGCCTTTAGGCATCTAAGGCTCAATCTAAATAGCATATATAAAATTTACATAACAATTAGATAGATACGAGAAAGCTTTTTGGTAGTATAGTAATGCCTCTCGGTCATCTTGGAGGCAGCAACCATCTTTTCATAAATAACTAAATAATCTTAAATGGAAAATGGGTCATGTGGCACATCATTTTAGACTAAAGTTTTGTGAGAAATTAATTGGCGAAGTCCATTTTCAAAAGGGCTAAAAACAATTAGTTACAAGTAACGTAATGAAACACTTGTAATTTTTCATGAATATATGCCCTAAAATGATGTTGCTCACGACCCGACTCTCTTTCTATTTCAAATACTAGAAGTACATCCAAGATGGCTGACAAATACTACTATATCCCCAAAATATTTTCCTCTATCAATCTAACTCCACCAACATCCCGACATTCTTCGCCACGTAATTATGTTTTGAAAATCAAGTGTAATGCAGAGTGTTTAAAAAGCAATAGAAGACTGGAAATGGACAAAATGTAAGTGGCAAAAACGAAATTTTACAGAGGAAGAACGGAAAGTTTCTCCGCTTTGAACACACACATAACAACAACAACATCTCCCATCGCAATTTTGTTCTATTTGCAATGGTCTAGGAACTTAGATTTTTGCAGGATGTTAGGTTGGGCAATTCAAACATTTTAACATTGAAAACGCAATTTTCGGATTTGTGACACTTACATAACTTTCATTTTATAGTATTCAATACTCGTGAATTAAGGGGAAATTTTCTCATGGACAACATTAAAAAAAAAAAAAAAAAAATCAAGAACTATCCAGAAATAAAAAGAGAAGAATAGTTTCGGTGTTACAGCCGTACAAAGTTAAAGGCGTAGAAAGTTACACGCGTGTTCTCTTAGCCTCTTGTTCCATCTCATATATAACTTTGATACTTTGCTTTGAACAATTTCTATAAGGGCCTAAGGAACAAATCGTCCTGACAAAGATTCCGTTTTAAAATTGTCAGTTTTATTCTTCTTAAAACGGATCGCGCCTCTGTATCACATCAGCCAGAATATTTTAGAATATCTAACATTTTTTTTTTTTTTGGTTTGAAACAAAGTCTTACAGGTTTTATTATCAAACCGGTTACTAAATCTAAGATGTAATTAGCGTAAATGGAAATGGACAATAAATTGAACAACAAATTGTAAGTCTTCTTTTTATCAATAACCAAAGAGGTATCGATGTGACTACGAAAGCAATGTGTGTTCTCCCTATTTAACAAATAGCATATTCCACAGATATTGATAGAATCATTGTTACATAGGGAAACAGTAGTCGTCACTGCCATACATTTATTCCATATAATTATAGTAAGGAAATATAATTTATAGTTCTTTACTGTATAATACACTTGATTTTGCCTTGTCAGCGTTGTTATATGTGTTTAGTAATATGAGTACAAGACCTAAGTGTTGTTATATTTAAATATATTTGTATATTATAATTTATTTCTGTTCCTATTACTATATACAAAGCAAAACTTCAACTATTATCAACACTAAAACATGTAATAGATATTCTTTGACTTCCTATCATAAGAATTTCATACATAATCAATTAATTATATTTGAAACACAATTTAGTATCCTTTGAATCACTCGAGAATGATCCAATATTTAGGGCATGTTTAACATTCAATAATACCGCTGCCATAACTCGTCCGTATTATTACCTTCATTTTCCAAAGAAACTCTAGATAAACTATTTAAACGAACGGATCGCCGTAGTTAATAATTTTCCTGTTATGACGTCAAACCATGAAAATCGTATTTCGTTTCTTCCCCAAATGTTTCTGGTTCTTTTTTTGTTGTTGTTTTGTTCGTTTGTTTTGTTTTTCTTAATGTGAGTTACCTATTGATGATTTCTGATTGGTTTGAACATTGAATTATAAATTTAAATTGCTTTAAGAAATCCCTTATATAATTATATAAACATTTCATGTAACTCTCACTGATTGAGATTCCATTTACTTGACTGAAACCTTGACATTGGCATTTCGCAGTGAGTGAAGGCAAGGATAAGAACGAGTACCGAGCGACAGCTTTGTACTCGAAAGGTCTTAGGTTCGATAACAGCGTCCGACCATCCAGAGTAAGGTTTTCCCAGGTTTTCAACTCAACCACATCAGGCAGATGCCGGGATAGTACCCTAAACTTAGGCCTTGAACGTCCTTTGCGCTACCCTATCGCTGCCTGAGCCATAAATGTCTAACGACCGCAAATAAATTCACAAGGACAAGCAATAACGATTCTGCAAGTTTATCAAACTACTCTCATGGAGGAATTTTGTCTCACTGATATCATGGCAGAAGAATAACTTACTGCGCCGATCCACTTCACAATATTCTACATTGCATCCTATTCTTTAATACCCAATACCGTTAACTGCAACATAGTTGGCAGGTTCATATATTATCTATAAAGATATGAAACCTAATACAAACTACACATATTCGTAACATAGGGCTTGTCGAGTAATTATGATTCGCGCTAACTTTGCGCCATGAATTAGTACAAGGCTAATTATCTTCCTTGCCTTGGGTATTTTTGCACGTGTTCTGAAAATCTCAGATCTATTTGTACGTTAGTGTAGTATGAGAACTGAGCTCTACCACATATAAAACCCAAAAAATAATAGGCTTTGTACTAAATTTTGGTTCAGAACGTGAATGAAGTATGAAATAATTTATATTCTGTAATATAAACTTACGGTGAACACAACGACAACGTTCTGAAGTATGTTTACTAAGCAACTAGCGTGAAGAAAGATTTTTTTTTATCAGTTTGCACATTGATATTCGTATCGGAAGTGAAGGTGAAGAAAAAACAGTGGAAATTCGAGTGTTCCAAATCATAGAAGTGCAGATAGTATAGAAATACCTTGCCGAAAGGTTTTTTGTGTCACCAAATTCGAAACGACCGAGTAAGTCAAGGTCATTTAACCTAAATCTGAAGTCAGTTTCTCTTTAACTGCTTTCATTTAGGCACTACTTCCCTATACAGACTAAGTGCATCTAGTGTAAAATTACCATAGGAGATGGTCTTACCAGATTTTAGAAAAGTGATCGACTCATATTTTATTTTTATAGCTTCAATGATTTTCCATCATATATATATTAAAGAATGAAACATTTCCTTTAAGAAGTAAAGCTACGCCCTTGAAAAGTAACCCTTGATTCCCTGCAGATGACTAAGACATATACTTTTCTTTTAACTTTTAAACTATGTTAAATTATAATGTTTTACTATAAAGATAACATTAAAATAACTGTAGAACATAAACTTTCAATTTCACGCACTGTAAAATAATGCAAAATATGCAAATTGCAAATTATATTGTTATTTTCCTTCGTTTCTGTAAGGCGTGTAGGCTGGCAATCACAATTGTATGCAAATTTGTTAAATTCAATTATCATGTAGCAAGCTCTATTACAACCCTCCATTATCAATTCAGAATTTTCATTTTTCTTTCTTATTCTTTAAGAAGGCGGTCTTAACAAAGAGAAAGAGAGGCTTTTTTAAAAGTGTGATTCTGATAATTGATAATGTAGGTTGAATTGCAAGTGGTAATGAACATTCTTGTTCCTCTATCTTCTTCTTTGTTTCTTTCTTCTTCTTCTACTACTTCTTATTCCTCCTCCTTTTATGTATTCTCAATGCACCTCTGCCAATGTTTTGCTTACTATACGTAGAGAGTTGCAGGTTCAGAGACCTTGAGTGAAGCTTTGAGAATTCTGTTTTTAAAACCGTGATTCGTATCTTTTCGGAGCCGTGGGCCACAAATGGACAAATTGTACATACACGGACCACTAATTTATCATAGTGTTCTCTTACTCGTAATATATACATGTGTATAACGAAATGGTTATGCTCATAATGTTGTAAGAGTATCTTATACTTATTAATTTATGCTCAATATTATGTTAAGGATAATCTAAACAACGATCTTCAACAAAAGATGGCAGCACTACCTCAGTATATGTCTAATGTATTTCCACTGTTACACGGAAAATCATTGTTGCTCCTACAAATTCAAGCGTAGAGAGTTCAAACTTTCAGGGAAGAAAGTTCATAACAAATTCAAGAGCATGACCGATGCCGATTTTTTATTTTCGTTTTCCTTCGTTGTTGAAATCACTTCATTGTTGTTGTAAATTGCGAAACCTATAACAATGAAGCTCTTTCAACAATGAACAAAAAGGAAAATTAAAAATCGGCATCAATCATGCTCTTGAATTGGTTATGAACTTTCTTCCCTGAAAGTTTGAACTCTTAGGCTTGAATTTAAAGGAGGAGCAAGGAAATTTCGTGCAACTGTAAGAATACATTAGACATATACGGAGATAGTGCTGCCATCTTTTGTGGGAGATCGTTGCTTTAGATTGTCCTTAAAGAGCATCTGATCGTCTATTTTTCCTTTCTCTAGTCAAATTATATTTCATCCAACTATTTACTACTACATTACTACTGTTGAATGAATCTCCCGTCATCTGTTAAACAAAATTAGAAGTAAAACCTAGCGTATCATAATAAAAGAATGTAGTACACTAAAAAGGCATAGTGCATAAATGCGGCGAGTTGTAATATTTTCATATTTTAGTATCACATACGTCGTGGGGTTGTCCATATTCATTCCCCCCCCCCTCTCCAAAAGAAAGTCTTGTTTTAGTGTAACAGGTACAAAATTCTTATGCAAAATCCAGAAATATCTAATTCAGTTTCATAAGAGAAAACAATTTTTCAATGATTTTGTTACTGTGTATTTAAAAAATCATATAGAGTAAAACAAAACATTTATTTAAATACAAATCTTTTGCCATATTTTAGGTTATTAAAATTTTTTACTAGCACCAAATTTATTTCAGTAGCTTCTGGGGCCAAATACTGATTCTCTGTTGTGTGTTATTATGCAGTGGTGGTGAATTCCATCGATATTGATCTGATACATCAATAAGAGAAAGCGAGAAACTAATCAACAACTTTAAATATTGTAGTAGAACAGGAGTTTACTACATACTACATTTTCTTCTATTTTTACGTGACTTCTAACGTAAGAGTGTATGTCAATAAAAGTGTTGTCAAATGACCAATTAGTTTCATTTTATGTTTTTCTATAGAAGCAAATTAATTTGTTGGAAAATTCAGTTAACTTTGAATCCCCTCCCCCCTTTCTACCCTACAAATAACGCCCTGGTTGTAATAAAAGTGGCTACACAAACACACAAAAAAATTTAAAATGATGCTTTCGTCGAAAATACTCCAAAAAGAAAATTATTTTTTCTCAACTATTTATAACTTTTGAGAATTATATCACTAAAAATAATAAAAGCGTGGAGCGCTTATAGGAACCGATATTCATGTTAATATTAATGTTACGTCATAAATGTAAGAGCAAGAGTAATAAATGATTAATAAGAGTAATCACGTGTATTGCTATAAGCGCTCCACGACGTTATTATTCCTCAGTCATATAATTCTTAAAAGTTGTAGATAGCTGAAAAAAAAAATTTACTACATGCTCCATAAAAGTGTGTTTCTTTTAAAGTTTCTTATCTACGCACTTTTTGGCATATTGTCATGCCCAGTCTCTCTACAAAGGGACAAAATAAACCTGCACCACAGCTCTGAATACGAGGCTGCAGTGGCAAATGATTTCATTTTAGACTTATATTTGTAGAATGAATAAAATATTTGAACCTTTGATACGCTTCTAGATTTTTCCTAATAATTTCCATTTTCTTTCTTATTTCTTCTACAGGGTAATGTCTAGTGTCGTGGCTCTCGGGGCGGACATAATATGCAGCCGGATTCCCGGATTAACCAACAAACAACGAGAAATATGCAGAGTAGCACCGGATGCAATTGTCGCTATCGGAGAAGGAACCAAATTGGGTACCCTCGAATGTCAAGAACAATTCCGGTATCAACGTTGGAACTGTTCTGCAATAGGAAGCGACAACGTATTTGGACATGTAGTTGTAGTCGGTAAGTACTTGTGATGATTTTTATAAATATTTTCTTTTGTTTATTTTATTTATTTATTTGTCCAGTACAGAACCAAAAGTTCCAAAGAAATGGACATGATAGACATACAGTATAATCAAAAAGTATACACTATCAATATACATATATATAAACATATAAACAATCTATATACGTATACATGGGCATATAAACAATCAATATATATAAACAATCAATATATATATATATATATATATATATATAAGTATACAAACAGCATACATTTCACAGTATGAACTTTCACTGTTTTAGTCAGCTAAGTGGGATGTTAAGCGTCGTTTATATTAATTTATAGACATATCGAAAATATCAACATCAACCTTCACAATGACATCATTTTACAACCTCTGCGCACGAATCAAAGGTGAAAATGTATGGAGATCTACCTTTGAGTCTTTAGGATAAAACAGAGGTGTCAGTCTCCCTTTTCGCTTTGGTACATAAAAATGTAAATTAGCAAGCAAATAATTACAGTCAATGTATCCATTTAAAATTTTGTGTAATAGTATACAGTCAGTTATGTCTCGTCTATTCTTGAGTTTTGTCATATTTAATATTTTACATAGATTGTCGTAGGAGTCATTGTGTACTTCATTTCTTATATTTTTGAAACAGATCCATTTAAGACATTTCTTTTGAATATTTTCAATTTCTGTTTGATATGTCTTTTGATGTGGGGATCAGATAAAACTGCCGTATTCTAAAACAGATCTCACTAAAGCATAACATAATTTTAGTTAAGTTTGAGCTGATAAATTAAACAAAGAGTTACGCCTTATAAATACTAGTATTTTATAAGCTCTTCTTAATAATGAGTCAATATGCTTTCTAAATGACGGATTGGATGAGAAAATTATGCTTAGGTCATTAACTTCAGTCACTCTTTCTACATGTTGGTCATTGATACTATAATTAAATGTTGTTATGTTTTTTCTTATTTATGAAACTAACAGTTCTGCACTTTTTTTACATTAACCTTCAAATACAGTGTACATATTATCACACCACTTGTTGAGTGCATTAATGTCCGATTGGAGAAGTTGCATGTCCTACAGTGCGAAGAGATTGTAAAGTTTGATTACCTTGTAACAGGCAGCATTTAATTTCAGATATTAAGATCTTCCATCTGAATCTTGGAAGTTAGAGGATTTTTACTTTATAGGTTTTCGATTGCTTTTAACTTAAGGTTTGACAATTCTGTTAAATTGTTGACAGAACATAAACTTATGTGAGTGTCATTTATAGTATATTCAAACATTTTTATACACTCTCTTTGCGGAATAAGTGACCATTCCAGTAAGGCAAAGTTCACCAGAATATTAAACATTTTTTTTTTTATGATTATGATTTAAGATCTTATTTGAATAAAAATTAGCCATTGCATTTTTGTCTGTTATGGTACTTTTTTCCTGTAAATTAAAGCTTATAGCTGATCTAATTGTTTAGCTCTGAAGATTGTGCACTTGTAGCTATGAAATGTATTTGACATTCAGGAGAGAAAAACGTCTGCAATAGTTAATATAGTATCTATACTTTCTTCCTTAAAGGTCATAAAACTAATTGGTAGGTTTTCTCTCTTATTAAAATGTGACTTAAAAACTTTTTTTTTTTTAATCTTTTTTGTTTGTTTTGAAAATGATAATTTACGTTATTTAAAACAAAAATCCCAACAACATAAAGATACTCTCCGTATCTGTTTAAATCCCATCTAAGAATGACTGCAGACATCCAGAAAACCCACTCCTTTAAAAAGAAATGACTATCTTTTATATTTTATTGGTGACTCTATTATACGATGTAACTTATTTTGTAAGTAACATTTTTTTTTCTGTAAATTGTTATACTATGTTTGGAGGAGGAGGTGTGGAATATATATGTACTCTCTCCAGGTAAAAAAACATAAGTTATAAAACTTGTTAAAGAAGTGTAAGGAGAGTTGGAGCAAGAGTAAGTCACAAGCTTTAGGTAGATAGATCTTTTCATTAGCAGTCCATTGCTTCATGTTCTTTTTGGAACCCAAGTAAATCATAGTAAATGTTCTCCTCGGATACCTTTTTTTCCTCTTTTCTTTTGGCCATACAATTATCTTCCTTGTCGACTATGGGAGAAAGAAAAAAACTGGTTTTTCTCCTATGGTGTCAGTCCTTCACTGCTGTGCTTTCAACATTGCCTTTGTATACACTTAGATATGGATACGTTATTCTGTATTAGATTCTACATGTTAATTTTACCATTGCTTTTGAGGAAGGAGAAATTTATAATCGAATTTTCATATATTTTTCTCGGCTTTTCTTTCTTTTTTAATTTTTTTTTAACAACGAAGATTCTCGCTCACATACACTCACACATATACATACATCTCTTTTTTCAAGGACTGTACGAGGAATAAAACATTGAAAGATATATTACACACATGTGGACGACATGTAGACCCACAAAGAGAGACAATATTGTTATTGCTGTCAACATATACTCGCTAACACATATGGAAAAAGATCCTGTGGTTAAATGTTGACTGTAAATTGCATATTATTGTGTCTTTTGAGATGTCCACACTTTATACTTGAAGATAAGCTGGAAAGGAAAAGGTTCAGAGAAAAATACGAGGAGGCAACATATGTATGTATGTGTAAGATTCACAACTTCAAAAGCATTCACAACGATTCAAGTACGACGTGACGTAGTGATAGATAGTATAATGGTTATGGTGACTTAATCAGAAACAATTAACACAAATTCACTTTACTAACCTTAAAATAAGAGGAAGAAAGAGTAGTATTCCAAGAAATAATTGAAAGGCCATATTTAAATTTAACATTTTTTCCTACCTTAACAGGTTAACTTGAGCACCAATGACCTCGAACATACATTTTACTAAGTAAGTACTGAAGCTACTTACTTACTACTACTTCTTCAAATACACTGAAGCTTTTGCTTCTTGTGAGTCTCTTATCCAATCACAGACTCACTCCCCAAGCTCTTACTTTTGGCAGTCACTATTCGAGTCAAAAACGCTCACTCAAGCTCTTGATTCTGTGAGTCACTACTCAAACCAGGGACGTACATCAATTCCAATCAAAGTCTGACTACCTCATGTTTTCTGTCTATTACTATGCCAATCAAAATCTCACATGCAAGTCCTTCCCTTTTTTTGAGTCACTGTTTTATGCAATGAAATTATTAACATGGAAATGTTAATATGAACAAAATTGATGTGGTCTTACTAAATATGCAGATACATGCACTTCTTTAGAGATTAATCGGTTTGTCATGAATTGTTTTTTTAAAAGAGAACTAAAAACTCACATTGTAATCATATTAAGAGTTAAAGAAATTATATTTTTAACGTTTGTTGTCATAGTTTGTGACGAAGAGGTACTAAATATCAAAGAGATCCGAATTATGATGAAACATGGAAACAAGAAATACTTCAGCTTGAGAGACATGTGTGAGCCAAAAGAGTTGAGAACAATGGAGCGTATGAAGTAAATGCTAAATAGGGGTGAAGGGAAAGTTAAAACCGCCACTTTTTAAGGAACCGTAACTCAATTGTTAATTCTATCTTGAAAGCAGTCATCTTAAAATTCTGCTCCTCATTAGGACGCCGGGATGCTTTTATTTATCGTTAATTTTCTCGAAAGTGTTGCATGTGTTCTTAACCTCCTTTGTCACCAATCGCGTCCTTAGAGTACTAAGGTTCTATGTTCAATATTACAAATTTTACGGGAGAGTGTAAAGAAAGATCAGCGATTCAGGAAAAATCTATATTGGAAGAAAATTGCATTCTGTCGCATTCTAAACGCATACTATCACTGTTGGTTAATTTCTTCTTTCGCTCAACTGTTTCTAGACGCATGCTAGCGTTGCTGGTTATTTCCTTCTTGTTGTGCTTTTTCGTTACTATTCCTGAACGTTTGTTTTCATTACTCTAGTTATCTTCTTCTTTGTACTCTTACATTATCATTATTATTCCTATACAAATGCTATCATTGCCGCTTATGTTACTTTTCCATCACTATTTATAGACGCATACTAACGTTACTGTGTATTGCCTTCTTGTTACTCATTTGCTGCACTAAGACGAAGACGAAGGCTATGATTGTTGTATATGTTCTTGTAACTTTAGCACAACTATTCGTAGACATATCTATCATTGCTGGTTATGTTCCTCTTTTTACTGTTACTCTTCCACAACTATTTGTAGAAAGAATAGTTTTGTTTTCACTTTATTATTGATGATGTTGCTACTGCCATGGGGACACACCAATGATGTGGATCCACAAGCTTTCTTCTTCTGTCATCTTTATCTTCTCCTCATAAACACATATCATAGGACAGTTGCTGGACAAGAAGAGCCTCCCAAGAATGTATCTGCAGGGAGCTGATGGTAAACTTCTGTCCCAACACGTCTTTACAAAGTACCCACGTGTGCGGACATCGGCTCAGTTTATGTCATAGATGAGACGGACAGCGGGATATCTGCTCTTGCTCTCCAACAGAGCTCGACCAGTTATACTAATCTTTGCAGTCTCTCGTACTTTTCTCAACGAAGAGAGACAAAGACTAAAAAAGAAAGAAATTCCAGTGGTTATGTACGTAACTAAAACATGTCAAAGAAACAAAGAAAGCTCATTCATTTGAATAATAAAATCAGAAGATAGATTCTGGCATTTTATTAGAACGTCTCACAAAAGGAAAACAGCATCAGATATTCTGAATACTTCATCCCTCCTCTCCGTTCCTTCTCCACTCTCTCTATCCAGAAATGGAAGCTGCGTATACATTCAGCATACAGTTGACAAAACAATGTGTGATATGTTACTGTTGGAGATTACAAGCTTTGCTAAAAGATTTTTCAACCATAAAAAAGTGGCTTCTGAATAATGAAACATCTGTGTTTGGTTGGTGGTACCAGCAGGTGACAATGTTCTTCCTTAGAAGTCAAGTGTCACCTGGTGAGCACGGTGTGGTATACAATCATCCGGTTATGCTATACACAAATATCTTCATAAGAAAGACATCTTAATTTCTGAAACTTGTTACTTCGAAAACACTCGTTTTGTCGTTCTTGTATAAAAGGACAAGAGACACACTGCCTGAAATTGCAAAAGGGGACTTGTTAGTAATTCTCAAGGTCCACTGGATCTAGGTGTAGTAAACTGTAGCTGCACTATTTTTGAAGTTTATATTTCATGAACTTTGGATGTTGTCCATCTTTATCTGAACTCTAAGTCCATTCATGGTGTAAAAAGACCTTACCTTTCAAGGTACCACTCCAGTACCCATATGGTGCAGTAAAACCAGGTAATGCTTCAATCTGAATAAGAAATGTTATTTGGGTTTCCATTGAACTATATTATTCGACTAACCTTCACTAAATGTTTAATCTAAAAACCTTTTATTACATATATGTAGGCCTATGCCATACCGTTATACGTGGATTACCATGACTACTTCACGAACGTTACATTTGTAACGGATGGACTTTAGGTAACTTGTCCAGAAAAGGAATCGCCTTACTTTGAACAACTATAATTTCTCATCCCACACTGAACCAATAGAATCATTAACTTCAGTTAGAGACGACTTTGAGTAACTAACCACTACAAAACTTAACCTAACCTGACTGTTTTCAACAATTCGGAAGAGTATTTCAAGTGGAGTCGTCACGGATGGATTTCTTTTTTCTTGTGAAGAAAGTTGAGAAAATCTGCTTATAATGGTTCCAAGTTCTTCTCTTTTCTTTTTTAGAAAGCCTTCTGTCTGATTCTTTCCATATTCTCCTATATAACTTCTTTTCTGTAGGTAATAATCCTGCGTATGAGTCTAAATAAAATCCGCATCATATTGTCGATACTTGGGAACAAAAACGTTTCACGGATATCGACTGAAACGAAAACAATATCCTTAAACTGTGGTTAATAATTGTTGACATGTTGATAGACAACAATATGTATTGCTCATTGAATTGCAACTGCTTGGTAAAAAACGCTGTATCATTCCAATGTATAGCACCACCTGTGTAACTTACACTCAATAACCTAATGAGTTGATGTCTGTCAAGTTCAAAACTAGTCACCAAACACAATACATTTTTCTTAACAAGGTGTGGCTTCATGAAAGTGTTACAGGAACGTACCACTGATAACATATACTCCTCTTACACAATATCTTAAGAAAAATGATTAGATTTTTATTAATGGTTTCTTTTATCAACGTTATTGTACTCCAAAGGGAGAGTTAAGCATGTAGACACTGAGACGTTATCATGTAGACGTCAGCTACTATTTAATAATATTGTGTCAACAAAATAAAATGTGGCAAATATTACTTGAATTCAATTTCTAGTTTTAAAGTTAATATAAGCGTTTAAAATTAATGTGAGACTATCATAGAAAGACCAAGTCAAAATTTTATATGTGAATAAATTGTTAGAAATGCAGACATAACTACTAACTTAACTAACTCTATGGCTTATGGAACTCGCAAATTCATTGCCGCAGTAACAAACGTTCGCCATAGGATTCTATCCTGGACACCATCAAGCCAGTTTTCATCTCGTTACCTACACCTACTTTTCGCAGATCTTTTCTAATATTGACCTCCCAACGACGTATGGGTCTTCATAATGGTATCCTGCCATTCGGCCTTCCAACCAGGATAGAATATAATATTCGTTTTTCTCCCATCCGAGACATAACTACACTTGGACTAACCTTTTTTTGTTTTGAAAGTTCGATATCAGTTATAGAAAATAAAATCTTGAAATATGATATTTCAGTATTTTTTTTTCAGAAACCCGAATGACAGGAAAGTGATGAAAGTTTAAAAAAATGGGTTTCACCGAAACTGGTTTGGTAGGAGACCAAAAGTCGGTCCTTTGAACAGAAACCGAATTTTCATCACTGAAAACCGGAATTTCAAAGAAAAATGTGTTTAATAAAGGAACAATAACCGGGTTTCGAACAAAAAATTTAATAAAAGAATGAAATCGGGTTTCGGATTATTTTTTTTTCATCCCAAGACACAGCGCAATAACGTTCCGCGTTTGTAGAAAATTTACAGTCACACCAACTTAACGTAAATTATTCAAGTTTGATGTTATATATAGAGGCATTCACCAAAATGTCACAACAAATATACACATTTATAATTTACATTGCCAGTAATTAAAAGGCAAGTAAGATTCCATGTTCTATATTTAAAGCTTCTTACTTGATTTCACATGAACTGAAATGAAATTAAAAATACTTGGAAGAAAAGGATGAAATAAACTTGTAGTTAATTGTTTGCATGAGAATTAACTCATATAGGATTGACATGATTTAGTATTTGTTTACTCCAAACCTCTGCATATAGTATTATCAGGAATTTCATGCACTGGTTGCGAGTCGATGTAACTATGAGCTGTATCACAAGTTACATGTACAACGTTCAAAGCACCTATCGTATACAGTGTATTTCGGACTACACGTCAGAAAGGTATGACGAATTGTTTGCGATAACAAGACGTTACAGGACTACACCACCATATTATCCAGATTTCGCACCTTCTTATGTCGTTTTTACCACCGTATAAAACAAGAACTGTGAAATCGTCAATTCACTTTAGCAAAACATTTAACGACCGCTTCGATGGAATTCCTCCCCTCTATTTATTTATAGGACTTTACAAAACTTTTGGGACGAAAGGTGGTAGCAGTGTGCCGTGACGGAAGATTGCTTTGAGGATTGTGGTGTGCAAACCAAAATATTTCTATTGTAAACAATGTTCGTGTTCGGCGACATTCTTGATTGCAACATATTTATACTATTTAGTGTTGCGTCCTTCAGACGTTAATTGAAGGAAAGAAAAGATTATAAAATGGACCAACAATGCCTTGTCACCCATGCACATTGAATTTAGACAAAAAAAAATAAAAGACCGTACTAGTCTCCCTTGACTTAATTAAAAAAAGAATTAAAGAAATTTTACTTCTTTCTTCCTTTTCTTTGTTCAACATAAATCAAGTATAATCATCATCATCATCATCCAATCGGTTCATTTCTTTGTGTCTGTTTTTTTTTCATTGTCCTCTCTCTTAACTACAAAAATTTCTCTGGCCTTAATATTAAAAATGAGACTACGAAAAAAAAAACACACACTAAAACGAAGTAACGTATGTATAGGTAAGTGATAGCATTCTACTTCATTACAAGCAAGCTCATTAGATACAATACATTACTTTGATTTATCGTTAGTATACACAGTCTGTATAGCCTTTTGTTCTGGTTTCTTCAATGACTATCTTCATTTAACCAGAAGAGTAAAAGCGGGAGCTTATGTAATGCGTAGTGGAGTCCACTTGTTGTTTTATAGGGTGCCTGAAGGTCTTCTTCATCGACTTTTCTTCATCTCGATTGCACTAACCATTTCTGCAAATGTCTACACGTATAACTAGTTTTGGAGTGGAGTTTCTCGCTTTTTCCCTGGCGCATTAAACCATCTCTCTTGGCTAATGATTTTGTTTTTCTTTGTTTTGTTTTTTATATATCTGCCCAGAGCAGTAATCCTCATCAAGCAACCATAAAACAAAAGGATTGGCTCCTGTTTTGCCACTGTTAAGACAAGCAATAAGGTCCTTGTGGTGCTTGCAAACAGTGTTTACAACATTTGTTGACGCCATATTAATTTACTAGCGGTAATTTATAGTGAATACATACTGTATATATTTTGTTTGTCTGAAAATTCTTACCACTATGTAGAGATAGAAAATTTTGCATTGATTTTTAGAGGGGAGGGGGGCACTTTTAGGAAATTAATTTTTTTCTCTTCACGCGTCAGATTTTGTTCTTATCTGCCGTATCTCGCGTTACTTTTTCGCGGTTTTTTTCGTATATGTTTAAAAATTATGCACATGTAAAGCATACATTCATTATCAACAAATTTACAAAATACTTACTGACAGTTAAATAAGAACAATTATTTTTAAATGCATTAACTCATTAACAAACTTGCTCTTGTCTTTGGCATAACATAATATCTTTCTCAAAGTCCGCCAGTGTTTCCAGACGTGCAGCTTTAAACCTCACATTTCCTTTTCTCTAGTTAACACTTCACAGCACAAAATCATTCCATTTTGACTGATATATCACTTCAGGTTGCCATAGAAAGTGATGTGCTTTATCTAGTTTATTTAGTTAAACATTTAAGAGAAACAAATAGTCAGAAAGTGGTATCTACAGAAATTAATACAAAATTGCTTGATCGACATATGCTAAGCAATTTACATGATTAACAACGTTGCAAACTCCATACATTTTATGGCATTGCACATTAATTCATAGAAGTTGCCGTAGCTCAGGCGGTAGCGCGACTAAGAATTGGGTGGCCTGGGTTTAAATCACAGCAAGGACGCTGGAGACTTTTCTTTAGTGTTCGCATGCCGCTCTGCGGTGAACTCAGCCTCGTCAGATTGAGTACCACCAGAATGTCGTTGGTACTCTTGGTCGAGCGTTGGGCTAGCCACTCAACCTTTTACTACCTAAAAGTTCTCAAAACAATACAAAATGTGGATACGTTTAACATGGTTCCGGATAACAATACATGTAAACATTTCTTCTCTGCCATGTATTGGGTAAGTGCAAAACTTCTACCGATTTTGACATGTCACATGTTATCGGAGTATTTACAACACAGGTGGCGCTTCCAGTACATGAATCGGTAGCCACGTAATCGAGGAAACATTTAAAGAAGCCACAGGCACAGGCAGTGAGTGGAGAAGAGCAGACGGTGACAGCTTATTCTGCCGATGAAATAAAGACCGATAAGGAGAACATCAGACACTGTTTACTTTTTGACTTAGATAATGGCAGTAATGCCGCCACAACAGGCCGCAACATTCGGTAAGCGTATGGTGAAGATGCAGGTAGCAATAGCACATGTCGTCGGTTGTTTTGAAAATTCAAAGACGATAAAGATGCTGTGAAGATCAACCGCGGTCTGAATGTCCATAAGTGTTTTTGGAAGGGGATCTCGACCAAGCTATACGACACAGATCGAAACCAATTGTAAATGAATTATCAGAAACCTTCCAGGTACACAGAACAACAGTTGAAAGACTGCTCAAATTGCTGGGTTTCACCACAAAGTTCGATCATTAGGCTCTACATCAGCTGAGTGCAATTGAACGAGGGAAGCGCATCGGTACTTTTGTTTTCTGACTTTCCCTGTATAAAAGTGACCTGTTCTTGACATGTATTTGTCACGGGTGATGAGAAGTGAGTTCTGTACTGATACGTAAAGCGTCGAAAGAATGTGTGTCACGTTTCTGAACCACCTTCATCAATGTGCAAACCAGAACTTTATCCCACGTAGGTGATGTTAAATGTTTAGTGGGAAGCCAAATGTATAATCTACTGAGAGGTCTTGGAACCTACCTAATTCATTAATGGCGCTTTCTGGGACAGACTGGGAGCAGCATTACGAACGAACCGGCCAGGCCTCGTCACCAAAGATTCATCATCCGCCATGATTACGCCAGGCCACATGCTGCTGTCATCACCCGTAAAAAAATTATGGACTATGGTTTTGGAGGTTTTACCCCACTCGCTCTATTCACCTGGCTTAGACCATTACATACCTGTTTTTTGCGCTTTGCAGAAATTGTTGGCTCGGAAGATCTTCGATGATGTGGAGATTGTGAAAACTGCCTTACGACAACAGATCTTCGACTCCAAACTTCAGTACTTTATCGGGGGTGGGATTCGTCTCCTATCAGATTTGATTCGATTTGGTTTATTGTCTAATCATTTCCAAGATTAAGAGTCTCATTTACAAGTGACATAGTGACAATTGGCTTGGTAAACCGATGGTGGTTTGCCATTGCCTTCCATCGGATGAAGTATGACGTCCTGTGGATGAGACCTACAGTTTAACATTGGTTCCGAACAACTTATGTCCTCACTGGAAATCGAACCCGGGACCCCTTGATTACAAGACAGCGAGCGAGCGTAACCACTAACCCACAGGGAACAAAAAGATCCATGGGTACAAATTTAATTGTACCATTATTAAAGTGCGAAACGAAATTTAGTCCGTGAAAGTTGATTTATGTTTACTTGCAGTGAAATTTGAAAAAAATGACGTAAATCGCAAAAGTCCGAAACCTATTAACATGAGCCTCAACTATATTATATTCTTGTCTAAAATAGTGTAAAATTCCATTCAGAATCACTATTATACTAGCACGGAATAGGAAAAACAAAAGTTGCGATCGGACATTTAAACATGTGTTCAATATTCATTTTTATGACTATCCTGTCAGAAACAAGTAAAACGATAAATTATGTGATCTGTGTTACATATGTTGCTTCAGAACATCTTGGCTTCTTTATTCTTTTTGAAAATCATATATGAATGGGCATATATATACATGCACGTGGATGTATGTATTTGTATGTGTATGTATGAGAGAGAGAGAGAGAGAGAGATTACCACAAGATGTTGGCACTTCAGATGGATAGTAGGCTTTAGGTTTGACATTAAGATGAAGAGGAGGTTTTTTGGTCAATAAGGTGTGCCTAGTCCATAAAAAGTTATGTGAGAGAATCCACGCCCTGATACACAACACATTGACTGTGGTCACGCAAAAGATCGTACCCTCTGCACTCAAAAAATATTCCCTTTCTTCCTTGACTCTTCCTTTCTGTATCTGTTCCACCCTCATGCAGAACTAAACTGTTTGGGTTACAACTCCACCCTTGTCTGTACGGAACAAGTCAGCAATCTCTCTTCTTTTACTTGTTAACCATTTAGGAGACTAGCTTTCATATTGTTTGGCAATCTTATTTTTACTGGCTTCACTTTAAATAGGTGTTAAATACGCTGCGCAAATATTTAACTTTGGACAATCCAATATTCCTAACTACAGAAAATCACTTGTCAAGTCTCCTGTTTCTTTTGTTATTTGACAAAAAAGTGTTTTATTGTCCTGTTTTGGAAATAACCCCATAAACATAGGGAAAGAAATATTGAAGTTTTTATCATTCGTATATGATTTAGTATTAATTGAAGTGCTGAGTGCAACAATGGTCCAACTCAATTTTCAGAAGAAGAAAAAACAGAAATGTGAGCAACTTTCAAATAAGAATCAGTATCTTTCCCAATTATTATTATAATTATTATTTGAAACTAGTTCTGGGAAACCGGAGCTTCGTTTTGCCAATTTCTGAGAAGTTGCATTAATAATCATAATAATGCGATAATAGTTTAAAATGACAGATTAATTCATACATGATTTAAATATTGATATTATAATATTAGAAAGCTCACCAACTGCTGAGATAAAATTAAAGAACACAAGGCTAGTTGGTTCTTCAAATAATCGGAGTCGTCTTTCTTCTTGAACTGATAGTCGTTTGCTGTATGATTTCCTTCGTTTAATCAAGAATTCACAAATATCATTGCAACTTATTCCTCAAAAGTGTTTTTCTTTATTGTATTTACTGTTATAAGATGAGAGATATTTTCTATGAAAAAGGGATTCCTTTTATCAGTAAATTATGTTGTTTATTACACTGAAGTCCCGTTCTAGTTCAGCGGAATTCACACCGACCAAAAGTATAGAGAAAACAGAATCGTTATGGATCGCTCGACGAGTTAAACTAAATAAATCCTTTTATGATAGCACTACATAAGAATTACTATCAACGCAGTCTGCATCGTAGTTCATAACTATGTAGCAGGAGCAGGATCTATCCACAGCCCGAACGGATCAATCCATCTCATCGCACATTCATGTTTTGAGACTGGGTATGGGTATAGACAGTTAGTTGTAAGTGAAGTTGTAGGTGAATACTTCCCAAACCATGCCCTAAATATAATGTATTGATAGGAAGTCATTATCTTGCTGGGCCTATCCGTTCCCTCGTGGATGTGTGATGGCCCTTGTAGTCACCAAGAAAAGACATGTTACGTATCAACACAGATAAAAAATATTCTGGTTAGATGTTCCAATTGTCCTAACATGTGCTACATGATTCATTCTACATACAAGTATATAGGCTACATCCTCTGACTTGTACAACTGATGGTTGACATGATGGATCAGTGGCTTCGTTAGAGCTGCTTTATACTTCATATCTGGACACTTCACTTGATATGAAAGACTGGCAATTCAAAAAGTCCTCTGGACTTTGTCCAGAAATCTCTTCGGAACTCAACTAGTTAGTTATTATAGTAGACCGGGTAAAACAATATGATGACACTTACAGGTTAAGATATGATTGTCGTCGTGTATTGTGTCGAAGTAATAGGTGCTGTAGAAGGATGTTTAGAATTGACTGATTGTAGATGATGTCTACTGTGTCACTTGGTTCATATTATTGCAGTAGATATGTTAGTTAATCAAATATCATATAGTTACGGATATCCTAAAGTAAAGATACGAGTTGAGGTGAATAAGTGAAGTATACGTATACTATGTTGGTTGACCTAACTCATATAATCTAACCTAACCTGACCTAACACTGCTGAATTAGCTTCATGGTTACGTTTATAGCTAATCTACAGAATACGACCAAACCTTTTCTATTCGATAATAACATT
>JAGDQP010002142.1:0-63018 GCA_022664845.1 Lepisma saccharinum
TCCAAGACAGGGCGAATACCTCCTCCACTTTTCTTCACACAATGAACTGGATGAACGTATGAGCTCTCCTTTTCTTCTATAATACCCCAAACTACCCATTTCTCAATCAATTTGCGAAAATCATCCTTCATAGCAAATGGTAATGGATATAATTTCCCAACTACTGGAACAGTGTCTGTTAGCTCTATTTTGTACGGAGGAATTTTAGCTGGTCGAGGTTTCTCAGAAAATATGAACCTGTACTTTAATAAAAGTTTCAACAATTTGTTCTTTGTTTTATCTGGTAAATCACAACGCTCATTCATCGCATCCTTAATAATCTGTTCAGATATAATATAATCATTTTCATCAACAGTTGAAGCAGCAGCAATAGAAGTTAAACCAACCACTGGCTGATTTAATTTCATCTCAATAGGTTTTCCTCCAGGATCAGTCAGAGAAATGAAATGGTCATTGATATTCAATATACAAGAGTATTTGGTCAAAAAAGGCATTCCCAGTAAAAGATCAGTCTTCAAACCTGAGACTATATACACTAAAACATCAAATACAGATCCTTGAATATCTATACGTAAAATCTGGGACCCTTTAACTTTGTAGGAAATATCACCAACGAACCCTACCAAAGACATGTCTGTGACCGGCTTTAATTTAGCATTAGGATATAAAGAAGCAATCTTATTCCAGGCTTTTTTACTTAAAAGGTTTATCTCACTACCACTGTTTATAGTACATACCAATTCAATACCTGCTATTAACGCATTAATTTGAGGAGACTTATAATAATTCCATGATTTAATCAACTCGTAAGGATCTGGACTGTCATCTTCCTCTATTATAAAACAAACATTAAACTGAAATGCACTACTATCAAGAAAAATATTATTTACAGCATTATCACTAGAAGGCAGCCGGACTTGATCCTTAGGGCAACCACAGGCCGACTCTGTCAATGGTCGCTTGCTTGATTTAAAGAGCTATTATTATTTACCACAGTTTCGTTGCCACAGTATGAGCAACAATTGTAATTAGCAGTTGTAGTATTAGCAGATGGACAAGGGTTTAACGACTGTTCAAAAGATCTGTCACCAGCTTGCCGTCCACCAGTAGCCCCTAAATCATGAGTGCATATCCTTCTACCCTCTATTCTATCTCCTTGACGGGAAGTATTTCTTTCATTGGTTCTCTCCACTCCTCTCACATTGTTATCGTTCGCACCTTCAACTCTAGCAGCTGGATTTCCATTGTCATTTCTATCTGAATTATCTCTGTCATTTCTAAACATCCGTCTGTTTCTAAATCTATTCTGATCTCGAAGTCTCTCATTATCGTCATCCACAGTAATTCTTCTATCATTATTATTTTGATATGTTCTCCTCCAATTCCTTCTGAATTCACCATTATTCCCACGATAAGTTCTATTATTTCTTACTTCATTTTCCGCTCTGTTCCCAAAAGTACTATTTGAAGTATCCACAGTAACATTTTGTACCTTTCTTCTTCCCATCTCACCATCAGCAAATCTAATTGGTTTCCTTTTCATCGAAGAATGAGCACCAAACATCTGAAAAGATTTCTCCTGTATTTCATAGCTATCTGGAAACTCTAATTCCGCTAGATGTTCTACCAACTGGCTGACTGTCTGTAAATGTAGTACTCTTAATAGTCTACCCAGATTATTGGGTAAAGAATCCAAGACAATATTAATCAACTCATCATGGTTAGGTTCGTCTACTAAGTTATTGTAAGCATGAGCTAGCTGCCATACGAAATCAATTATACTAGGGCATTCCTCCTTGTTATACTTCCAACTCTGTAAAGTCCTAAGTTGCGCTCGTCTAATCCTGGAATTGGTATAAGTTTGCAGAAACAAACGCACGAAGTCTTCATACGATGTGATACCTGGTTTAATGTGGCGAAACCAATCCAAGGCACTTCCGGTTAATCGTCTTTCTACCACCAACAGCTTATCAGCTTCATCTACTCGAGAAATATTGAAATTCTGCTCCATCTCCTTCAAAAATTCACGAGCAGATTGTTTTAATATATCTCCTCCGAAACTAGGATAATGACTAAGTTCGCTAAGCCTCAAGGTTCTACTTTCTCTCGAAGAAGGAAATTGATCTTGTTTGTTCCGAGCTTCTATTGCACTAACTGGTAATGTGTAGTTATTGTACGGCAAAGGTTCTGGAAATTTACTGTTGAATGGTGGACTAGTACTACACACATTCCTTGAATTCTGATCAACAAAAGCAGATGTTACCAATCCAGAAGTAACGGTATGATCTTTAGGCAACCTAAATGAATAAGAATGGGAAGGAATGTTTGAATTGTAATTAGGGAAAGGAAAAGAGACAAAGCTTTGATGCACAGACGCTTTACGACCCGGAACCGAAGTAGTAATACTAACTGTACTAGGTATGTTTACAGCTGAACTAACCACAACTTCGACAGGTTGACACTCAGAAATTTTTTCTACCACGCAACTGTCGTTCGAATGATGATCGTCGTCATTCACCAAACCTTTATGGCTCTCAACAAGCTCTAATCGAATCTGCTCGCCTATGCTACTCCTAAATGAAATGAGTTCATCATGTATTGATTTTATTTCGGCGCTCAACTCTCTACTTTTGTTCTCACTGAATTGCCTTGCTTCATCCACACCTGTATCTAGCCTATTTTCAGTCGCAGTCAATCTATCCTTCAACCTTTCCACAGTTTCATTAACTTTCTTGTCCCTTTCGGCAACCTCCTGCCTAACCTGCGCTATTTGAACCTCCATTTGTTCCTCTACTGTTGCTACCTGTTTGCCAATATCTAACGATAACTGAGAAATACGGTCAGAAAGAGTTTTCTCAATGTTTACTGTGTTTTCATTCTGTTTGTTGATTTGCTTATTTATCTGCTTTAACAAATCAACCACCTCAGACTCATTCGACCTTGTACCTTCAGCTTCCTCTACATCATCAGGTTCTTCATCAATCACACCTTCACATTTACTACAGTACCATTGTGCTGAAGGTTGACTCAAGCATTTTAAAAGTCTTTTCGGAATCTTCTCACACTTAAAATGGTACCATAATGAGCATTTGCTACATTCAATAGCATCGCCATCTTCTCGATCACAACATACACAATGTTGAGAAGACGCTTTAAAGTACTAGCAGAAGCTGCAGTTTCAGTTTCCATAATATAACATGTATCTTCTAACCTAATACAAAAATCACCAACAGCATATAAAAATACAAGTTTCACAGACGAATTGAATCAATTCACATGAAGATAACACTACCTCTCCAATCACAAAGTACTAAATCACTCGCTACAATAATACTCCGTTAACAATCTTTATGCCAACTTCTCATTCAAAATAGAAAAACATTTTGTCCGCAATTCACATCCCTAATCAAACGATGACACGATATCCTGGCTACGGGTCGCCAAAACCTGTAATGACCCCACTGATCAATATTGACGCTCTCACTTGTCGACATCAACCCAGGGACATTACCTTTTAAGGAGAAACAAGATTGTAAAAACTGTAATGTGCTTCTTACTCGGACGTACTCTCAGTAGGAATTCATGTACTCTCACTAGAAAAGAAGCCATTCCATATCTTTAAAGCAATTAAAAACAGGCAATATATCGTGCATCTTTTAACCAGGGATTGTGAACCGGAACCAGAGTAGTGTAATTTGGAAATCATTCTAACCTCGAAAACTTAACCGAAGTTAGTATATCTAATCTAATTCATAATACAAAAAGTAAACCTAGCAACGTTCATTACATTTATTTTCAAATTCGAAACACAATATTGCCAATAAGGTACTTCAGTGTAATTTAAATTCTGAAAGAATTTCATACTTTGTAGCGATAAGGATAAAAATACTTTGTGATTTGGGAAAGGCAGCGTTATTAAAAGATTACGCACCCCTCATAAACATCATTACGAACTGGAAAATACAAAGATACATCGTTTAATATCACAATTATCCTTCCCTGATGTCACTCCAGAAACTGACAGTTGCAATCACTTCAGAAAAATAGAAAGTTTTCACATTTCATCAGCAAGAATATACATACAAGAATTCCAGAAGTTTGCTGGTTCTTGAAGCGACACGATAAGTTCAATAATATTGAATAATTCTAAAATTTATGTTAATATTTTACATCCAAATTTTCTTCTTTCTTGTTTCTTATTTCTTCATGTATACGATAAAAAAACTAAAGTTGTACATAACAACTGGGGCATGTGCTCAAACCGCAAAACACTTTTAGTCCATGTTGAGCATGTGCAGAAAACGAAACACTTTCAGCCCTTGTTGAGCAGACTTTTCATGTATGTGTCTCATAACGTTGCTCATTCTGGGTCACTACAGTATCGTTGAACAGCTCGTGATGAATAATCTACAAAACAATAAATAGTTTCTCGTTAGCTCTCATATAAGGCGAGATTTGAATTTTTCAAAATAAAAAAAACTTCGAGATCTACCTCAGCCTGTAGACCTACCGAAAGGGATCTGTCCATTTTTAACAAGAAGCAGAGATCGGTTTTGAAAACGGAACAAGAGCACAAAATATCGCATCTTGAAAAGAAAGAAATTTCTTGCGATGTATTGCAAAAATTTAATTTCTGCAACGTCAGACCTTAAAAAGTAAGACCTGCCTATTTTAGGTTTTATTTTACATTTATACTACAAAGTTGAAAAAACAAGAGCTCCAACTCTGAGATGGGTTTTGTTTTATTTTTAAAATATAAAAGTATCCTATTCTGAGGTGTGTGTGTGGGAGGAGGGGAGAGAGCGATCTATTCGTTTAGAGTGATATTTAATCCCTTGGGAAGATGCAGAAGCGATTGGTGTAGAAAAAAAATAGTTCCAATTTGCACTACCAGAGTAAACTATGGCACTGTACAACGCCACTGAAGTGCAGTATGGAAGAAAAATGACACGAGGGACGTAAAGAAAGGGTGTCATGATCTCTCATGTGGGTCTCGGCGCATTGATTACTGCCCGTGGTCAGTGGGCTGTGGGCTGAAGCCCGAAGCCCCCCCCCCCCGTAACTCCCTCCAAAAGCCCTGAAGATACCGGGATGTCTAAAACAAACGCCGTAATGTTAATGTCCTATACACATAAGCAGCGATTGCCCCTCCCCCCGAAGTCCAGGATGTCGGAACAAAACAATGGCCCTTGTGGCCACTGCCCGTAGTTTAGTGGCGAGGTAAGAAGACACACGGAAGGAAAAAGCCAGAAGTTGGAGGGAAGCACTTTACTGAGCAAATAACGGCATAGCACATATACCGGTACACAATGAAAACCCTGGCCTCACGACTTAATCCGGATCTGCAGAATGAGGTATGGGATACTGTGCAATGTGAGCTCCAGCTTGATGTTCCAAGAAGAGAATGCGATGAACTGCATGGTCAATTGCAGAACGCAGTTGATCTGCAGTAATAGCCTGGACATGCTGAATAATGTTTTGACTCAACATGTTCAGAGTCTGAACGGGTCCCTGATACACTCGACTTTTTAGGTACCCCCGCAACCAAAAGTCACATGGAGTTAAGTCTGGTGATCGGGCTGGCCATGGAAAGGCAAAGCAACGGCTAAGAGTTCGGTCTTCTGTGAAGTGTTCGCGAAGAATCTGCTGTACATTACGCGCCACATGTGGGGTCGCTCCGTCCTGCATGAAAACAGTTGTTTCCAGACACCTGCGTTGCTGCAACTGTGGAATAACAAATTTAGTCAGTATGTTAGCATAACTCTGTGAAGTGATGGACCTTGTCACTGGCCCATGTGGACAAGCGTCTTCAAAGAAGTACGGTCCGAGGATAAACTGGGTGGTAAACCTACACCACACAGTAACTTTAGGTGAATGCAGGGGCATTTCGTGTATTCCATATGGGTTTTCGCCAGCCCATATGGCAGTTTTGGATGTTCACAGTCCCGGTAAGGTAAAAGTGGGCCTCATCACTCCATAGAATATTCCACGGCCAAGCATTGTCCACGTCCATGCGTGCAAGAAATGTCAATGCAAATGTCAGTCGAGCATCGGCATCTGCGGGACGCAATTGCTGTGTGAGTGTTAGCTTGTAAGGATACCAACGTATCACGCGACGAAGAATGTTCCACACAGTCGAATAGGGCATGTCCAGAGTTTTTGACACAGCCCTCCCACTTACCACACCACTGTTATTCACGGATTTCTCCACGACGGCAGTTGCAACAGTTTCAACCACTTCCTGTGTCCCATGCTTACGACCTCTTCCTGGTCGTAACCTTAACATTCCGGTCTCCTCAAACTTGTGTACCATTTTTGTTAACGCACATGGTGTAATGGGACCACGACGTAACCCTTTTCGTCGGCGATATTCACGAATGGCACCAGCACTATTATTCAACGTATAGTAAAGTTTCACTATCAAGGCTCTGTCTGGAAACGTTAGCACCATGATTGCTCACTTGTTACCCCATTCGTAACCTGGTCTGGAACTAAACTACAAGTCTTTACGCACGCCTGCATGTGTTTCAGTGATAACGAGTTCGAGCGCCACTATGCGCCAGCAGTGTACTGTTCTGCTAATGACCGGATGTTGCTTGTTTTTCTTCCCCTACTCTTTGCCTTGCTCTTAAGGGGTCCCGGGTTCGATTGCCGGTGAAGACACACGTGGGGCGGATCGCATGTTAAACTGTAGATCCCGTTCTTAGAACGTCATCATCATCATCTCATTGCATGCAATGGTAAACCCCCATGACTTCCACTTGCCCAGGGACCTTCACGACACAGACCTGCCTTCGGGCAGAACCGCACATTGTTATCATCGCCCAGAACACAACACTACACCACGGGCTATTCAATAGCACTACAAATCAATGCCACGCGCCACGCATTTCTTTCATTTCACATCAATAGTGTCATTTTTCTTCCCTACCGCACGTGATCGGCTCTGGCCAGCACCACCATTTCCTCTGCAGGCGAGCTGTGGAATAATTGTTTCCTGGAATTGTGGGGGGAGCTTGCAGTTTCTGCGCATTAGGCACGACTAACATTTCCGTCCTTTGTTAAGAGACCCGGCATTTACAGGGGAGCTTCAGCCCAAACGCGCCCCCCCCGTAAATTCGCCACTGACCACAGATCAACGCCGAGACCCACATGAGAGATAATGACACCCTTTCTTATCGTTTAGCGTCCCTCGTGTCGTTTTTCTTCAGTGGCGTTGTACAGCGCCACAATTTACTCTGGTGGCGCGAATTGGAACTAGTTTTTTTTTTTTACCAATCTCTTCTGCATCTTCCAAATCTGATCCTACCACATTTGGTTGCATGCATTCTGTCCAATGATTACGTCTCCACAGTTCTCTGAGCAGCGATACTTATTTAATGATCATCTGGTACTTGATGAAACGAAATGCTCCTTGCTCTGATGTGCGAAGCGATATGTGATCTGCATGTTGAAGCTATACTTTGTACTGCAGAGTCAACTGTACCTTGATCTTAAAGATTATATTCTTGCTCTTTGGAACTGCAAGTGAAGCATGAACTTTGTTCTAAGAGAAACTCAATACTTGCTATACTGATACATCTTAACATGATAGAAAAATATTATTTCTGAATGAAATGACTTTCGTTGGAAGACAAATCTTGCTGTTAAAACACACAGATACAAAGTAAATAAAGTTAATTTACCTTTTCCTTGGTTCGTGCCTCGGTTTCCTAAAACTAAAACACATTTATATTTTATATTATATTTACATGCACTGTTCTTAAGAAGGGTGATAGCTAGGATGATAATAGAGACCTTGCTTCCGTTTTGTCATTTTTTCTCTTTTCTAATTAGCAAAACATATTTGTTAATTATTATATCATGAGTCACAGAGACGTTAACGAAAAGGTTAGGACAGACATGCTACATTTTCCAAACAACTATGATACGGGTACGATTTTTGAGCAATTTTCTGTGAAATGGATTCAGCAATTGGTAACAATCCGGCATTCTTATCTTGTAACCAAGGAAATTAGATTAATCTCATATCAAAATTGTCTGCTCTGGTTAATATTATAATGAAGAACTACGGTCACATATTGCACGTATGATCCAGCAAGTTACAAGTCAAAGTAATTGAAATAAATGATAAATATCAATATAGATAGAGAGCAAGAATTAACTCTTAAAATGGAACACTTCTATCTACAAATTGAAGAATATTTAGGGATAGTTAAACCAAAGCAATTTCTGGCCATAAATCAAATGATTTCAACAATTATAAGGAAAATGAAATTATGAAATCAAAATCAATTTAAATATTGAGAAAATAGAGTTATATAAACTCTATGATTGAGACCTATTATTAGGAAGCTAGTATTTATAATATCTAAGAAGCTAAGTATTTTTAAGAAGCTTTATCTTCATTTTCAAGGCAAATACCTGTTTGTTTACTATCTCAAGTTTTAAGTGGATGTAATTCCTCCCTAGTTCGTCTTACAGTTTAGCTAATGATAGCAAGCACTGTATGAAAATGGAGGGAAGGTATAAATGGTATTAATTTATATACTTGGCATTTATCATGTAGTAGGTTCTGCCCTAGCTTTAGTGGAGCTAACGAAACAAGGTTATAGTTACATATTGATGGGACCTTGTAAAACCGCTTTCACACCAGAACAAACAATGAGTAAAGATTCTCTTTGTGATAACATTCTTCTTTTGGCATTCATCATGTATTAAACGTATTTGTCCGTAAAATGCAGAAGTTTGAATATAGTATGCACGATGTAGTTTAATTGGAGTTGCTCTTACAGGAGCACTACATTTATATTACTATTCGTAACATAAACTACAAAAATTTTAGGCATTACTATAGTAGTGACGCACCAATTTTAAAATCACTAAAACCAAACCAAAATCGATTTCCTTTTTCGTAAATGATCTTAAATTACTGAACATATGAACGTGGAGGTTAGGTAAAGTTAGGTGCGGTCATGTATTTTTACAAAATATATTTTGCCACATATTCACACTTACCTTCAGCACACAGACGTGTTAACCCTCCCAATTTCCATTACAAAGTCGTGTACAATTGTTTCGGGGCCTTTTCCTTTCCTTAGATAAATACTCTGCTAAATAACATTTAAAATGCACTTTCCCTCGTCATTCCCATACGATTCAATAACAATAACGCAAGAAATGTCATAATCATCACAAAAACACGCCATTTCAACACTACCTTACCGCCTTCCGCCACAACATGCAGTGCGTCCTAAAACATCTTCAAAACACACTAAAACTATACCATTATTCACTTCAAATGTTACCAACATCAATATTTACCTCCCTAATACTCTCGAACATCACACAATTATCTCAATTCCTCCTGTAAATTTCTAAAAATTGGTGCGTCACTACTATAGTTAACCCAAATTTTACCTAACCTGAAATCAATAATGGATAAATCATTGACTATTAAAGAATTTATTCGGGATCATTTCAGAACGTTCAAATCTCTGAAAGGCGCAAGCTATGCTCAATCCGCGCGGTAGCTCAAAATAAAACCTTCTATGGCAATAGTTACGGATGTTCATCTAATGAAAGGGCTTATACAATTTTATCTTTTTCATGTAACTTTATCAATTTTTTACTTTAGATTCGATATGCTACGATGCCTGAAAGAAGGTTAGATTTACGGAACTGTAAACTACAACACATTGTTTACATTTCCTTGGGATAGCTTGCATTAAGTATGACATGCTAATTAAATGATAACAATTAGGAGTGCAAGGACGAGTTGCCTTTAGTACAGTGAAGGCAAAAAATGTCAGGAAAAATGTCAATCTGCGCATAAGCACTACAGATGAGTAGCAGTAAGCACTCTGGTTAGGAGTGCTTTGAGAGTTTACGTCAGAGAGGACTAAACTTTCGTACAATTAACGTGGTGTTAGCTTCTTGTCTTTTGATCCTATTATCTTCCTCTTCTATTCTCTTCCCTTTCGTCAACGTTAAACAAATTGATTTGTAACATAGAATATGTACTCGAGAAACATTTATTCCCGTAGCTACGTGGGTTACAGGTTCGTTGTAAGCAACGAAAAATAGTACAAGGAAGAATAACATTATTTATTCTTAACTAACGTTCTCAACTAAATACCGTCATCAGGGGTGAAGTTGATCAGGGTGCGGTGAAGTCGGTCATAACTAAATGTAAAATTTTCACTTCGTAATTACATGAAACAACGATAGTACATTAGTGGCAACGAAGTGTTTAAATTGAAAAATTACAACATTTAGTAATTATCAACTTCTCCCCACCTTGATCGACTTCACCCCTGATGACGGTAATAGTAAAAGTATTACTTCTTCAAATTGTTTTCTAATGACAAAGAATTGAAACCTAGGTTAGTTCTCCTCTACGTTACTACAACGATATTTTCTTCAATGTTTCGTTCACGTCATTTTTGTGCAGGGGCACTAGTTATTATCGGAATATTAAATATTTGAAGCTATCGAAGAAATATGAGGCTACTACCGTTGTTAATTTCGAAATGAAATGTTGAAGCTTCACATTTCTGACCTTTTTAACACCTTAAGGCTGCATGCTATTAAAGATGGGGGATGACCATGAAACGCTCTTCCACTGAGAAATAATACCTAAAGTTTCTTGGTACTATCCTCACGTTGCCTAGTGGGAACAAGGAAAAGTGTATAGATCGTAAACCCCGTTCCGTGGTATTTTGTTTCAAGTCAGTTCTTGTTTTGCTCGCGTCGATCTTCAAAAGAAAGACAATTACAATATTGATCTCCAGATTGTTCTTATTCTTTTGACCATCATCCATTTCTTTTCAAGCAAAGATGTGTATTTTCGTTCTTCTTTTGCTTGTTATATTTTGGCGTAAGATTCCTTTCTTCCCAAACTACTTTCGTATCAACTTCCGTTTATTACGCATCATCTCATTGCATAAAAAGTGTCATCAGCTATCATTGGATTAGAAGCAATCATTCATCTTAAGTATGTGGTTATCTATTATTGGTAGAATCTTTCCGTCAGAATAAAGACTTATTCTTTGATATTTATTAAATTTAATTTTTTTAACATTTTGATTTTTGCGTATTTGAACATGTATTAACTTGTCTTTTCCGTTTGAGAATATGAATTAGAGAATTGGTGTTTGTCTTGTCTTGTGTGACGACCTGCCAGTCTTGTTTGTTTTGGCTTTTTTTTTTCGTTTAAACGTTTTTCAATGTTTTTCATGCACTTGGAGAAACGCCCACGTCTTCACGAGAAAAGGTTAGAAAACGTCAGGTTTGGAATTGTTTTTCTTATTACTTTAAGTAATTTCTGTCATAATACGCGATGAAAAGAGCACAGATCTAATATGACTGATTTTGAACCTCGGGAAAACTGATTTTCAAAATGCCACTTGTTAAAGTCCTCTGCTGAGCACTGACTGAATTCCGATTGACAGTACGGAACATGGATATGAAACAACCAATAGGAATCATCTATTTTACCTAAGTGGTTAGGGTGGGTGAAGATAACGAAAATGCGAGCGGGAATTCTGCAGGATACTTACTAGCCTAGGCGCATTACTTCCCAGGTAACAATATAATTGGTACAGAAGACATGTTTCAAAGGGTATCGGATCACGTCACTATTTTGGTGATGACACAAAAAGCCACGTGATCTGCGATGTATCCCGTAATGCGCAGCAGACATATACACAGGACAATTTACGCACCGTCATTTCTACCACCTCGTTTAAGTCGTTCTGAGACTTATAGTGATGACCTATATGGAACCCTTATAGTACCAAGATCTCATTTGACTTTAAGTAATCTGTTTCCGTGACTATGTGGGAGTTTCGAAAAGAGCATTAACAGGATAAAAGAAAAGTGAAGAAAAATGCCTCGACCGGGATTCGAACCCGGGACGCTTAGTTGGTAGATGGCAGTCGTTCTATCCGTTACACCACGAAAGCTCTCTGTAGAGAGCATATTTATTTCCATAGTATTAATGCAAATAAAAGGAAAATACTAATATGGACATCATGTCGGCATCATCATTATGCAATGCATAAAAGCTTGTCTTGTTTAAGCACACACACACACACACAGAGAGAGAGAGAGAGAGAGAGAGAGAGGAAGAAGACGGATAGAGAGCGAAAAAAGAGGAGGATACAGGAAAAGAAATATGGCAGAAGACATGGAAATAAATTAATGTCTGTGTCCCTCCCCCTGCCCTTTCTCTCTCTCTATCTTGTTTTTTTCTCTTTACGGGATAAATCTCTCTCAGGAGCAATGGCAAACATTATTTATAGCGCTTAATTCCTTCAACAAAATAATCAGTTATCTACGTGGGGAATCGAACGAAGAACCTTGAGAATGAAAGTCACACACTGTCCATTTATCTACGCAGACCATAACAGATGAGTTGTTAATCAGTCATTAAACTCGCTACTGTCATCAAGTTACCCCGGTTTCATTTGAAGTTTGAATTTTTTTGCGATCTTCAAGCATTTATGGCTTAGGGCCCCCGTTCCGGGGTCCCAAAAGTAAAGTTTATCATAAGTAATAGGGATACATTTATCCCTTACGCAAGCAACTTAATCTTGGTTAATTACCCTTGTGTAACTTCGTGCACATGAATTATTAAACGCATTTGATCTATAGATCAAGATGAAGCAGGGATTAATCTAATATCATGAGAATTTACTGTTTCACCTACGTATATCCCTATTACTGATATACTTTTGATATACTATTACCTCGTGTTTTATTCACGTTTGAAATGCGGAGCATGTTCATTTTACTAGGGTCATAGAATCAATGCGTTTTCTTTAACGTATTTTTGTTCTTCTCATGCTCTGTTCGTTACAAATGACAAAAAGCTATTATGTGTCGTACTCGCCGGGTAGAACCCTCCTGATCGGGATTAAACTTGGCATGGTGGTAGACCTTGACCTCTTTAGTATGCATGTGCAATACTCTTTTGTACAAACTATTGGTTCTCGAGATATGAGAGGGGGGGGTCACAGTTCTTTCTTAAACTTAGTCAAAAATCGGCATAATGAAACTCAGCCCTGGACTGATCAAACCTCCCCCCAAAACTAAGATCAATGAGTACCTGAGACATTCTCTTGAATGAACGTCAGCCTATCAGCCGGGCGTTCCGGGTTCGGTTTCCGGCCTGACGTTTTAGATTTTTTACTTTCTCTATGACAACCACTTCTAGGAACGTCCAAAACATCACGGAAATGAGTTGGTTAAAGTCAGGATAGTCAATTTTTTAATATAAGCGAAAACATGGCATTCTACTACGCATAACACACTATATAAGCTATAACCACGTCATCACAATTTTATGTCGATATTGCATGTGATGAGATGCTCGTAACGTTAGAACGAACGTGCAGACAGTTGATAACATTGTGAGGTTAAACACAAGGTAAGGCCAACTAGAGAACATGCGTTCAAACAAACATTGCCCCAAGGCTTGTTTCTATTACCAAACCAACAATCAGAGTGTGTAATTTCACTTCCAGTTTAGGGAACTATACATAAATGGCATTTGTAAACGGATTATGTTAGTCCGTGCCATCGTCGAACAATATACCGAACTCCGTGCGCTCCTTTAAGTATAGGTCTATCCAATCCACCATTTTGCAGTCTTGATTGTGCCGTTGTACCGTCTGATACGCCGTTGTTGCTATCCGAATTGAGCAGCGTAGGGCGTAATGAAGGGTGTGTATCGACGGCACATCTAGTGCACGCTTGGATGTAACGTATCCACCGTTTGTGCGGCTACAAGCCATATTTGAAAAAGTAGAAAGTAATATATGTTGATTTGAAGACATTAAATATATAAAAATGTGTGTGTGTTTTAGTTTTACGTTAATTAACTTTTCCTATTCTAGTCATAATGTAAATATTATCTCTGATGATAGATAAATTTCCGTTGATAAATACAATCGTTTGTGAAACTAGTTGCTATGACTTACGGTGATTTGTGGTTGATGTTATTCATTACTGATTTCAGATGAGTTTTATTAAAACCAATGACCAAATTTTACTTTGGGACTCCTAAAGTGTAAAATTTACAGGAGAAATATAATGTTTCCAACGTGTGTGGAACAGTTGAAATGAGAAATAAAACAGTTTCGAATCATTGAAGTGTGAAAGAAGAGTGAAAGAACGGAAAGTACGTTGGAACGTTAAAGGCAATGTGCATCGCGTGTAATAAAAAATATCTCACGTTATTTCTCTTAAGTCCATCTTTGCTTTTTCGACAGTTAGGCCGTGATTTTGTAGCAAAAATACGTGCTATTCATATCACGAAGTGATGCCATTCATATAGCTCCTCATGCGCTATCTTTGTCATCTGTTGATAAACTCGAGTGCGTAATTAACGAAATAATAATGTCACATGGGTTTTCATAATACTTTATGGATTGCTGATTGTCGCTAGGTTTTATTGAAGTGTCTGTTTGAATTATTTCGAAGGGAATGGTGGAACTGGGGTCCCAGAAGTAAAGTTTATCCTAAATAATAGGGATACATTTATCCCTTACGCAAGCAACTTAATCTTGGTTAATTACCCTTGTGTAACTTCGTGCACATGAATTATAAAACTGTAATGTTATGTATAGTGTGGACCAGGTAATGTAACCTATCACGGGGCTGCTCTATTGTAATCACTTCAGGGTCTATGTACTCTTAACTTTTCGCATTTGATGCAATCTAACCTAACCTTGCTTTAACGTAGCGTATTGAGTCTCAAGCCAGAAACTGAAAGACTTATGAAATTGCATGAAAAATTAAGAATATAAGGGTCGTGAAGTGATTATAATGAAGTACACCGTTGAATAAATTACTCTCGTTAGGTGAAGGTTGCACCACGCTCTTAGCGTTGTCGTACTCGTACGTAATGAGAAACGGTATTATTGGATTTTGTCCACGTTAGAAAAACCGTGTCGATACTTTACGAATTAATCTAAACCTCATGCCAACAATAGCATGTAGACACATAAGAAAAAGAAAGTAGCTACGTGTTTTGGGAGTAAATGGATGATACGCTCGTGTACAGCTTGTCAGCTTCTCTTCAGGTTACGTAAATTTTATAACGCTGGAAATAACAAAAGAATCTGACAGGGTACTTTCCGAATTTTAATCTCACTCATTCTTTTTTCCCCACGGGAACATATCCACTTTAGGGTAAGCACGCTTCAATCAAACTTTTCCCTAACCTAGTATAATCAATATTAATGAAAACTAGATTAAATTAACCTATTACCCTAACGTAATAAAAATAAACAACAAAAGAAACAGAGTAAAAAAGTTCAGGAGTGACGATAAATGGTCCACGTTATAGTATTAATAACGTGATTGCTTTTTACATCATGTGCAAGGCCCCAGATGGGAATAAAAACATTATTTACTGATTGGAAAGTAAATGTATCTAACTTGAATACAATATTGTATCGGACCGGCCGGTTTTCATAACTCTTAGGATAGAAGTAGTTTAGGGTAGATATGGGATATAAAAGGGTGATGCTTAAATTTAGTATAGGAAAGGGAAAACTATTTAAAACAGGTGAAAACTCCAAGTTCGCATAGACAGAATAATTATTTGAAATATATATGAAATGTAATTCTCAGACAATAGAGCAAACATGTAAACAAGTCTAACAGCTAGAGTAACGAATAAAGCTAACGGAAAAAGCTTAGAGTAGCTTAGAATATAAAAAGAAAACAAGACATAAATTATATTAATTAGTAAAATAAATAAACTAAACTAAAGGAGAATGGATGTATGAGTGAGAATATAAGCGAAGATAAATAAATTAGAAGACAAAACCAAAAGAGCATTAAAGAAACATACAAATTATCTAAACAACTAATCGAATGTGAAACAATAAGAGTAACAATGAACAAGCAGTAATGAAAATTGTAACAACTTAAGTCTGTTATAAAAGGAAGGAGGAAGGAAATAGAGAAATATAGAAAATAAAAAATGCTCCCCGCTCCCAATCGCGTAATAAGGGCCCAGATTTGTTTCCGGGTACTGGGCTATAAGAAAAAATCTCCAACCCTGTCCCTTGCTTAACTGTAGTCCTTTTTTTATTTTTGAGTAATTAAATACAAAATTAAACATTAAAAGTCCTGCCGACTCCACACCTCGAACGCTGAGTCTGGGATCGAGGACGGGAGACAGATACAGGAGACGGCCCGCCCCGGCTTCGTGTAGAACATTTTCAGTTCGCTGCGCCCATCAGGCGCTCGAAGTCGGGTCGGTGCAAAGATTGCACAGAGGCGATTGTGGTGGAGGCTCCAAAATGTATCATAGCCCTTACCAAAAAAGTCAAGAGACATGTTTAGTACAATTTGTAATAGCCGTTTCACGGGATACTTTTAGCGCTATGCCTAGAATATCTACACAGCAGCTAGGAAACTCCTTCAGATGTGTCCATGACCTGTTACCAGGTGTGTAAATATGAAACAAGAATTTGTGCATAGACGGCGTTAGCTGTCACTGTGGTTACCGTAAAACTGCGCCCTTGGCGCCACTTGCTTGTTTTGACTGCTGATAACGATTTTCAACTCACAACCAGACAAGTTTCATGTCATAGTGTTGTGTTTAATAGCGTTGAACATGGCGCAATTTGTACCTACAAACTACGATGTGCGGACAGCATTGATTTTTTTTACCATTTGAAGAAAACTGCTGCAGAATCGCATCGCATGCTTGTCGAAGCTGACGGTGATCATACTCTAGGTAAGTCACAGTGCTATGCGTGGTTTACAAAATTTAAAAGTGGCGATTTTGACGTGAGAAACGAAGAACGTGGAAGACCACCGAAAAAGTTTGCAGACAGCGAATTGCAAGCTTTGTTGGATGATGATGACGCTCAAACGCAACAACAACTAGCGGATCAATTAAATGTGACACGAGAAGCAGTTTCCATACGTTTGAAAGCCATAGGCAAGATTCAGAAGGTGGGAAAATGGGTTCCACATGCATTGACTGAACGGCAGCAGGAAAACCGAAAAACCACTTGCGAAATTCTGCTCGTGAGGTACAAAAGGAAATCATTTCTCCATCGAATTGTGACTGGTGACGAAAAGTGGATCTATTTCGAGAATTCTAAGCGTAAAAGATCATGGGTAACTCCAGGAGAACCGGCGACATCGACTGCAAAACCAAATCTCTATGGACGGAAGACAATGCTTTGTGTTTAGTGGGATCATCAGAAGGGAGTGATCTATTATGAACTGCTTAAACCTGGCGAAACCGTTAATACCCAACGTTACCGACAACAAATGATCGATTTGCATCAAGCTGTGCGTGAAAAACGACCAGAATATGTCCAAAGACAACATAAAGTGATTGTGCTTCACTATAATGCACCCTCCCACACAGCAAAAGTGGTCAAGGAAACGATTGCGACGTTTGGCTGGGAAATCCTTCCGCATGCGGCTTACTCATCATACTTGGCGCCTTCCGATTTTCACTTATTTGCATCCATGGGACACGCACTTGCTGACCAGCGCTTCACATCTTACGAAAATGTACGAAAATGGCTTGATGACTGGTTTGCAGCACAAGAGGCACAGTTTTTTTGGTCTGGCATCCACACATTGCCGGAACGGTGGCAGAAATGTATCGCTAGTGATGGCCTTCGAATAAAATAGTTCTTAGCATTGTCATCCAATCACTGTGTCTTTTCTGTACGTAAATTCCTTTTTCATATTCACGCACCTGGTACATGATTAATTTAAATTTATTTAGAGTGTTTAGACATCTGCAGGAATAGGTGAAGGAGTCTACCCCAGGTGACGTAATTTCAAGGTATCATCCCGGTATTTCCCTGGTAGGACAAGAAAACACGGGAAAACTTCAGGTACAATGATCGACAATAGGTTTCGAACCCGGACCTATCGAATGCAGATATCTGTTTGAATTGCTGTCATAGAATATCTAATTTCGCGTCTTCACTTGTGTTTCTATGTGCAGGTTTGCTTAACTCATAGTTACTAACGATCCTTAATAGAATAAAGTGAAATAATATCAGACCAAATTATCTTGAATTAAATATCTAATATTTAAAAAGTAAACTAAAATTAAAGTTGAGTGAGGTCCTTTACTATTGTAGTACGTTCCATATGAGGCCCATGACAGTCAAAAATTGTAGGGCGGCATGGAAAATTTAGGGGAACCTGCTCTCAAAATTCTTTGTACACATAAAAATTGAATTTTATATCGGGCCAAAAAAAAAAAATTAAAAAAATGGAGAGGGGCCGGTACCCCGTAACTCCTCTTGGCGGCAAGCGTGCACATACACGAAAACTTTATCCAAAATTACAGTAAATTTAACTATTTTTATAAAGCCATATTTGATGAAAAGGCTGAAAAAGAATGTTGTGCTTCTGTCGATAATATTATTTAAAAGATGAGAAATAAAGCCTAACCCGCACGATCGTGCTACTTGTATTTTTCTCGTAAATTACGTACCATGCAACAAATGATTTTACTAAATTGTTAACATATTACTATTATTTAGACATTTAAGTCACATAATAAACTGAAATAAAAAATTGAAACAAGAAAAAAAGTTAAAAAATAAAAATATTTGCCTTTACGAGCCATGCCGACTTCACTTGAGCACAATGAAACTCTTCGAAGTCCACCTTGTGTACTAAATTGCAAGAAAGAAACAAATGAAATTCGTAGCGCGGAACCCGCACGATCATTTGAACACAATGAAACTCTTCAAAGTCCACCTTGTGTACTAGATTACAAGAAAGAAACAAATGAAATTCGTAGCGCGGAACCCGCACGATCACTTGAACACAATGAAACTCTTCGAAGTCCACCTTGTGTACTAAATTGCAAGAAAGAAACAAATGAAATTCGTAGCGCGGAACCCGCACGATCAATCGAAGCCGTAGTGAGCTTGAAATATAAAAAATTCTCACCTATACAATAAAGAAATGCTACCCGCACGATAGTACGCGCACGAGTGGAAAAGGAAGCTCCCACTCCCACAAAAATAGGTGCCTTAAAATGTAATTTTGCTGTTATTTTCAGAATGCGCTCAGATTAGGTCTATCATAAGGTTTTGACACAAATTTGATTCATAATATAAATAATTTAAAGTTTTTTCGCTTCTGAATAGTAAATGTTTCTCTGAAATCGCAATAGGGATTAGGCAAAATAGCGGATCTTAAAGTACTTTCGAATGCTGATTTCAAACTTGAAATTAGCTTATTCTTATGGCGTGAGCTTACTGAAAGAAGGGAGTTATAATTTTAAAAAATGCATAGATTTTGAACTAAAAGTTCAAATAATATGAACTCAGAGTTCAAAACAATTTCTTAAAATTGAAACAAAGGTTCTTATCAATATACCGAGAAAATTTTTTTGTTAGAAGTGAGAAATCAGTATTCTAATTTAATTGAAAATAAAAACATGGAAGCTTGAAAATAAGATCAATGATCTAATTTCCAAACAGGTACAGTATCTTTTTATTTTCAATGAAATTAAAATGTTGATGTCTCATTTCTAAGAAAATTGTTTCTCGGTGTACAGGCAAGCACTTTTTCTCAATTTTAAGAAAACACGTTTTAGAGTTTTATTTAATTTTATTTTTCGTTTTTGAATATGGTGAACAAACCAAGTCGATAATGCCAAACAAACCTACGACAGGTACTTCCGTATGAATGAATTAAAACAACAGAATAAACCTGTCCACAATTCCTCACATGTGTGTCAAAAAACCAGGATATAGTCTCCAAATATACACTATAAATGCATTTCTTTCATCTTTAAATTTTTTGAACGTGGAACATATTACCTGGTCTAATAATTGTTTGGTATTTTTTTTTATATTTTGATTAAGTGTTTCTTATTGTTCGTTGTTGATAACACTCAGATCTTGGGCTCTGAAGAAATTGGCGCTTATATTGCAACCGAAAGTTTTGAAGGTATATAATATGTTTTCTACCATTGTTTGATGGTTAACATCCTCTGTTTTCTAGAAATCTTTAGACTACAGATGATATTGCTTACATTCCCATTTATGAATTGGATTCACGGAGTTTGAATTTCTTAGTTTTTCATGAGTTTGTGGATTTGGCGACCCGGAATAGTGCTCTCTCCGCAATTTATGGTGTGTATTTTTAGAAAATATTGTCGTTGCATACTGCGAATAGACAACTAATCATTGTAGCAACGTTGTTAATGCTAAATTTGCAAGAAATGGAATATGTCCAATACTATCATAGCACAAGAAGAACCAAAAATGCCTGTAGTGTAAATAAAGAAAACACAGTTTTCTGACAACCCCGACTATACTTCAATATCCACAAATATTAACTAAAGCGTTACAGTTTCGTAGGAGTACCAGTTCCTTCTTCAGACTGAACTATACAACTGAATAAGGACGCAAGCAAGCAAGGAGATAGCTTATTGAAGAGAAATTTGAAGACTTGGGCTATGACATCTTAATTTACGGAGCTTCAAAGCTTCAAAACTTATATGAATTCATTTAATAATATAAGCTTTTCAAAATTTCAATATTCTTCTTGATTTGTATTTCTTTGAGGGCTTTGAATAACAGAATTAAACTTTCAGAGGCTGTAGAACATAAACAAAAGAACTCCTGTGCGAAATTTTGTTCATGTACTCCGTCCCCCTTTTGATTTACAGCCCCTCAAATTTCGACAAATTTGAGTTTTTTTTATGAAATTGAAGTCTCGATATAAAGAAGAGGAAATGACATAAGAAGTTAATTCTTTTGCTGTCCTTACACTGACAATAGTAGATCAAAATAACTCCTAAATTATTAAATCTCATCTTATGGATGTACCTTTTCATCTTATTCATTCATTTTGAATTTTAGGTAACTTTGGCTCAGCAAGTATGGGTGGTAATGGGTGAATTTGTGGAATGTAGGAAGTGGGAGAAAACGGGAGAACCCAGAGAAAACCCACGCACATAGTGTTTGTCCACCGCAAAAACCACATGGCTTATTCATTCATGTTCTTTCATGCACCTATGGATTCTAGGTCAGAAGGCCCTGAACAAAAGAGCCCCGCCCAAAAAGCCTAAGACATTGTGACCTCGAGGCCTTTTCACCGGCGCTGTTCTGTCATCGGGCTGTTTTAACCAGGGCCTTTGTGTCCTCGGGTCCGTTTGTCCTTAGGGTGGATTTAATATCTCATATAGCAATATATTCTTTCCAGGTGAAAATGGAATTAGAAAGGACAAGGAAGGACAAAAAAGAGAAAGAAGAGGATGATAATGAAGAAGGGGCTACTGTAACATCACCTGGTATTCGAGTAGTGAATGCTTTTAAAACATATGGAAAAGGAAAATCTAAAGTCCCTGTTCTCATAAATCTCAATATGGTTGTGCAACGTGGGAACATGTAAGAAAAATTATCTTAATGTAAAATTGGTATATTTTTATTATTGTTTACAATTTTTTATCACGCATTATCGATATAATAGAATTAAAAGTATATAAATTATATAATGATTTAATACACAGGAGCTTTGTTCGTACGACTTGTAGTCATTGAATTAGTGTATACTTTTGCGATTGAGTGCACCTCTACTGTTTCAATGTGCTAGTGCAAGTAGTGTAACTTCATACAAACACTCTACTTTAAATTTTTACTATTGTCCTAAATTCTTGGGTGTGCAAACCAAGGTGATGGACTGACGTTTTGGCTTTTGAATTCAGTTTTTCGTCAAGTTTTTGTCCTATACTCTCCTTCCAAAGAGACTCCAATGACGTAACGTGTGAGGCAGCCTGTTTGTTCTAGAAATGTTGCTCTTGAGCGAGTGCAGCTGAGCACAGAAAATTGACAGTCATGTTGCGTATGAGTAAGAGAAAATATTTACAGCTGTCGTCACTTGCTTGTTCGAGAGAGAAATACGCGATTGTGCACTGTGACGTTGCATCAGTTGATGCAGTTCTGTCTAACTTAAACATCAGTTTTTCCACCTATAATCGCTAGACTTTTTCAAGTGTATGTAACTCAACATTCATAGAACTAACAGGTTGCCTCACAGTATCATTATTGAAATATCTAAGAATGTAGGATAGTCAAAAATTACAAACAAACGAACAAAAACTGAATCCCACGGTCTGGTTGGTGTACCCAGCCAGATTTTAGGAGAGTAGTAAAGAGTTAAAGTGAAAGTGATTAACTAATTCCTAATCTTAGTGTCGAACATAATCTGTCAGGATTGAAAACTATTATTATTATTTTATTTCTATTATGCTCCTCATTGTGACTTCGTGCCTTTTCTGATTGTAGCAGTATCGAACAGCGGAGGTGCTAGTGGTGACAGGTCGTATTTCATGCAGGACTCTAGTTCATCTTCGTTACAACTTATACTGCAAGGTGGAACAGCTGATTTGGAATTACTAATATCGTCTCTCCATCTACGATTACACTTTCGGACATTGCAGTGAGTGGAATTACTTTATCCTTGCGCTGGTGTTTAACGTCAGCGAATGACGTTTCTTCAAACCTTTTCAATGTAGAAATTCACACCTCCAAAGCCGAATTGCAGTTCACTGTTTTATCTCAAACAGCACCGCTCGATAGGGAAACCAAGACATCATCCGGCTTGTCGAAGGGTGAATGATCCCGCAGCCACTCCGTGAATTTCTGTCTGCTTTTAAATCCCGAGTTCAGCAAGCTCGTCCAAGATCAACATGCAACTGTGATGTTGCTGTTGTGACACCAGAGAAGGTCTCGAACGCATTCACTATCTTCATTGACGCCAGCATTACATGAATCCACCTCGCATGGGCAGTATTAGAGATGGCATGTCCAGGTGTCAAACCTCCTGTGGTCTTCAAGTTTTTCATTAGGACCCGCTCCATAGTCATGTCCGTCCAAATGCCACTACAAAATTTAGAGGATCGCCGTACTGAGAAAAAATCTTTTTTCGACGAACTTCTCGAAGTCTGCTGGTGGCATAACAAGTTTCAAATTTGACATCTGCTATAATTAAAAGTGGGCCGATTTCGTGTAGTTTATATTCCCACCGGCATGCAAGAACGGGAGCATTTTCTGTACACTGTGCAAATGTAAGCGCCGGTCCCCTGTACGTCCTGCGCGGACAAAAAGTCTCATTGTTTCCACCTGCTCAAAGCATTGCATGCACAATTTCTTTGCTTCGACTTCTTTCAGCTTGTTCCTTTACACCTGATGATATGGCGGTAGCCAAGACAGTGACAGGAACTCAGGTTAGTACACTTTCAATGTATTTTTCTTTTGTTAATAAAGATTCGAATTCTTCTTTAACCTCTTGAAGAATTCCCTCATACAGGATTTGTTTTGTTTTGTTTTTACATATTTTGTCTAGCATCACTGTGCAGAGGGCACTTTGCGTGACGAAATGAGCTCTTAATGCTCGAGTATAGGCATGCTCCGATGTGATGTGACCAACCGAATTCCTCGCAAACATTGTTTGCCATAGTTTCTCCAAACCACTCCCTTCCATAATTTTTCCGACTGCAAAAAAAGATAATGAGGAAAGTAAGACATGTCTTCTTAAAAGAGTTGATCCACTGTTCACGTATACATGATAAACCGTGGACGACGGTGGTACGCACTGGATCAGTTTGCATGCATTAGGTAAAATTATAATCGTGCGATTCAATATAGTGCTGCACATTAACAAGTCATTTACAAATGAAGTACAGACATAGGATAAGGAAATTTTAGCTTAACTTCCATTGAACGGAAATATCGTGACAAGTTTAAAAATGATCCACTATGTATTATCTTCCCGTATATACAGTATATGAAAGTACGATATATACATTCAATAGCATATTTAAGGAAATAACTTTACACGATATACAGTATTAGCTATAATGAAATCCATAACCTAAGTTAACCTATAATATTAACCATCCATAACCTCCTGATATTGCTGCTGGCTTATATGATTATAGAGCTCTAAAGTAGCTAGCTGATGCGATATACATTTAATTGTTCCTTCAATTGTTGACATATACCGGCGATTTCGTTTCTCTGTCCATTGCACACTCATAATGGAAAACGCCCTTTCCACGTTGGCATTAGGCTCAGGAGCACTAAGGATGAGTTCATAGTCAAAAAATCTAAAACCAAAACGGGACAAACAGGCGTCCCAAAGACATTTTTGGATTCTTTCATTGTAAAGCGGGACTGTCCCGAAAAACCGGGACGTCTGGCAACCCTACACCGGACCAATTGGGTCTTTCGGATCAAGTTTCGGACCGGGTCACCAAAGTAACTCGGTTTCAGCTGTGCTGTATATACATATTATTTTTTAATAATCTTTTTCTTACGTTGAATTTTTAACAAAATTTTCAGATATGGTTTGCTGGGACCCAGTGGTACGGGGAAAACAACACTCATGAATTGTATACTGGGTTTATTAAAGTTGGACGCTGGTGAGATTTTTCTTTATGGATCAAAGCGAGGAGATCAAGAATATGCTATTCCGGGTCCCGATGTAGGTTACATGCCTCAGGTAAGTTTTCTATAAGTTGGTCAGAATATATTCGCAAAAAAAGTTGAGTTAGAATTGACATAATTATCTAGTTCAAGTGGATGGTTTTATTATATTATATAACGTACCAGAACAGCATATTCCTGGGATAATTCAGATTATCCAAGAATTTGGTCATTTTTGTTTGGAATATTATTAAGTGATTTCTTACAAGATAAGGTTAAGTTCGAATTCAAGAAAGGTTATGTATGTACAATGTACATACTAGACTCTCCGGTAAAAGCATTAGTCGACCCCAACTTGGATGTTTCGCTATGTTCTCCAGAATTTTGGCACGAAGCTGTCGCGGATAAGACGTCTTTTCGCATCAAACCGTCCGAAAATACCCTTCTCGTCGACCACTCAGGTAACCGTAAGAAGAATGTCAAAGGGAGTGTCGTTTTACCCATTAAGATCGGTCAAGCAAACGAGTATTGAACTATCAAGTACTTTTAGGAAAGGACTGGATGTCATATTATACAGTCCGAACAGATCCTGATAAACGCAAAGTACTCATGAAGATTGGTTGCGCAACCCTGCGCGTGCCCATGGAAAGCACTGACAAGATTATCAAGGAGAACGCTATAGCAAACCCACATGAAGGTGTCACGAGATATGAGTGAAGACGAATGTACAAGTGAAGTGTTAGAGTTCGTTTTCTTTTCCACCAGATAATTCGCATGGAAAAGGCAACTGTAAATATAGTGTAAGAGCTTTTGCATAATGATACCCTCGGAAACTGGTATAAAGGATCAACCTCTCTTCAAACATAGATCGAACTATGATTCGTTCAAGTACTCAGACATTGTCGGGAAAAAAGATGTCAAATCTGTTGTATAGTATGTATATAAGGCATTATTTTTTCCTTTATCATTTTGTTGTGTTGTGTTAGCGTGTGTGAAACTTGAATATTCATGATGTGATGGAACTGTGATTTATTATGAGTCCTTATAGCCCGAGAAAATGTATATGTAAATTTGTAATGATGGCGTGGTTTTCTACGATATGCCATGGATTCGGAGCCACGACCGGGCGCCATATATAACAGTGTTGGACAATAGCCCGTTTGTAGTGCGTTAATTAACTATGTATTAATGCTATGTCATACTTAGTTTAAGAGATGGCGCACAAGATCGTAACTTTTGGTAATTAGTTTTATTAGTTTACCAGCATATTTTAAAGAAACTTCTGTTGTCATTTAACTAATATTAAAGATAGAACCGTATTGTAAGTAATTCGATATTAACTAATATTATGCAAATCCACAGTCAACGTAATTTATTGGATGCTTCTGTATAACCCGAACGAGCATGTACGCCGCCGTCAGATCGGTGTAATCAGTGTTTTTTTTTTTACTTTTGTAACAATAAAGCAAGCATTTATTCGAATCACGTGAGTTATATTTCTCTTCAGCTTCGTGGGATTTCTCAAGTGACTACTTTTCGATGAGGAGTGGAACTTGCAGCGTCGAATACATCGCAGTGTGGACATTCTTCCTTTGTTTGCCTCCCATTCCTAAAGTTGACTGTGGACGACCGCATCTCACTTAGAGGTACGGAATCTACAACATTCCTACATCCAGTTCTCTCTTCGGAGGAACGGTACCAGTAGCTCATTTTTACCTTCCCACAACCTGAGAGCCGCGGCCGACTGGCTCTTCTCGGAGGAACTGAACCAGTAGCTCACCACCTCCAGTTTACAACTTGTGGGCCGCGGGCGACCGTATCTCTTCGGAGGTCCGGAACCAGTAGCCCATATTCCCTTGTTCACAACCTGTGAGCCGAGTGCGACTGATTCTCTTCGGAGGCTCGGAACCAGTAGCTCATATACCTTGCTTCACTCCTAGAGGGATATACTCTCTAGGCGACCGTTTCTGTTTATCAGGAACGGAACTTAGGGAACGTGGTCTCTCCACCTTACAGTCCTATCGCTACACCTTTTTTCACAGAACCCTGCTTGCCCGCTGTGTTACTGAGACTAACAGCCACATGAAATTTGATAAAATCACATGTAAAACTTTCGAATTCGTTTTCCTGAGATCTGCAGTTTTCGAGTAAAGCCTATCTTCCGTCCAATTCCTCAATGATTTTATTTGTGACTCGTTTGATGTCTGTGATTCAAACTGCTCAATGAGTCAGCTTGTATAGAATTATAGATCCGGTACCTTACCGAAATCCATTATAAAAACGACTGGTCCATGAGAGTTCGCAATAGGTAAGTTGATTACATATGCATATGCAGGCAATAACACGAGATCTATACAAAGGTGTAAACTCGTTAAGAAAAGGTTACGAGCCTAGTTTAGGGACGATTAGAAATGAACGCTAAGATCTTCAGAGGGATCCGACTAAAATTATCGATGTGTGGAAAAGTTATGTCGGCAAACTTCTCATGTAAATGGGGTAATCCGTTGGTTTAGAGTATAATTAGTACATAAAAGTATAATACGATTACCCGATTTACACATAAGCAGGCTGATAAGGTGTTTAAATTGCTGCTTATGATCTATTGCTGTATTTCGAAGTAGTTCTGATGTAAAACAGATTTTGGTTTGATATTGGGGCGTAAAGCTTAAGGGGAATTCGCATTGAGCCAAGTTATAGCTACGAACTCAGCATTTGCCTGGTGATTTGCTAGTTAGGCGATACATAATGAATATTGAAAGGAAACAAAGTACTTCATCTGTGATTGAACTTTTATATAACTATTTAAATGCACTGAAGCAAGAGTTCATTAACTTAACCTAATAGATAACTGAGTATGTAATAGTAATACTTCTACAATAAAATGAATAGTCAATGCGCAAGCAAGAAACGGAATCCAACTAACCTGCTCCTTTATGTTATTCTAATAACATACTTCAGAGAAATGAGAATGTGTAAGTTGTGTGTTGAAGATTGAAGTCCATCAGCTTGTAGTGGTAACTGTTTGATGACTTGTTTTCTTCTGTCTTCTGATTAGTAGACGGAGTTCGGGTATCGATGTTGATAGACTTTCACTATAGATCACTTTAGCTTTCAGGATCCACTCTTGAATTACACATGGAACTCTCTTGGAGCTCTCCTGGATTTTTCATGGAATTCTCATGAAAGTGGTATCGAATGTCAAGCTTATATGGGTAATTCTCACTACATGTTGCTTATGGAGAATCAATAACAACCAATGGGAAATGTCGTTATTATAACCAATTGAGGAGAAATACCTCTTAATTTTGTCCAACCAAAATTAAGTGGGTGTTAACTGAACTTGATCCTCTTTCTTAATTTTGGCTTGGGAGACTGCAAGTAATCGGAATATGAGAATGCTGAATAAGGTGTCCTTGAGGTTCCAAAGTTTGGGGGAACACATGTCTCCTATGAAACATGATATCGCTGAATCTGTCATTCCACAATCTTGGAATCACTTGTTTTCTCCTTCTCTCTTTACGTAACGAGCGAAAGTCTCTGAATACAAATAACTCTTATTACATGCACTTGGTTTGGACTCCCGTTTAATTGAATTTAAAAGATAAAATGAATATTCTTAACTTATAAATAAATGTCTCGCTTTCTTGCTTCGTGCTCTTACAATTAGAAATATACATAATTTATTTACAGAACAATATTAATGAAATTAATATAAAATAAAACTAAATCTAATCAGAATGATTGGATGTCTGTACGGTACACAACAGAGAACAAACAGAGGAATTTAAAATATATACAGCATAACCGTGCATACTCGAACCAAGCAAGACCGAGGTCAAAATGTAGATAAAGAAATTGAAAAATTTCAAATCACCAGGAATAGACAGTATTCCGCTGAATTAATTAAAGTGGGAGGAACGGCACTAATCAAGGAGCTACATAAATTGATAAGTGCTATATGGAGAAAGGAGGAGCTCCCAAAGGAATGGAAAACCTCAATAATAGTTCCGATTTACAAAAAAGGCGATAAATCGGACTGTAATAATTACCACGGAATCTCGTTACTTCCAACCTGTTACAAAATATTAAGTAATATTCTGTTAACACGCCTAAGTGTATACGTAGATGAAATAGTTGGATATCACCAATGTGGATGTAGAAGAAACAGATCCACATTGGACCAGAGACAAATTTGGAGAAGAAATGGGAATACAGTGGGACGGTTCATCAGCTATTCATTGATTTTAAGAAAGCAAATGATTCTATCAAAAGGGAAAAGTTATACAGTATCCTGATACGACTTGGAATTCCGAAAAAATTGGTTCAACTAGTGAAGATGTGTCTCAGCGACCCCATAAGCAGAGTACGGATAGGTAATAATATGTCAGATAGTTTCAAGATTCGCAACGGATTGAAACAAGGCGATGCCTTGTCCCCACTACTGTTTAACTTTGCGTTAGAATATGCAATTTTAAAAATTAAAGGGGACAAAAAGGGACTATCATTGAATGGTTTGAATCAACTGTTTGTATACGCAGATGATGTAGATTTACTAGGGGACGATATAGATGCACTACAAAGCAACACCGATGTCTTAGTAGAAGCGTGCGATGAGATAGGTCTACAGGTAAACATAGATAAAACAAAATACATGATAACAAGCCGAAGCACAGGGAATGAAGGAAATAAAAACATAAGAATTAGGGATGAGGTCATAGAGAAAGTAAACAAATTTAAATACTTGGGAGCATACGTAACAAGCAAAAACGAGGTCACGGAAGAAATAAAAAGTCGCTTAGTATCGGGGAACGCATGTTTCTATTCAGTCCAAAAACTTCTCACATCGCGATCAATATCAAGGAAACTGAAATTAAAAATATACAGAACGGTTATTCTGCCGGTAATACTTTACGGTTGCGAAAGTTGGAGTACGATCCTAGCAGATGAACATAAAGTACGTGTATTTGAAAATAAAGCTTTGAGAAAGATATACGGGCCGAAACGCGACGAGGTGGCTGGAGAGTGGAGGAGACTGCATAATGAAGAACTCCACGGACTATACGATTCACCAGATGTAAAAATGATGAAATCGCGGCGACTAAGGTGGGCAGGCCATGTAGCTCGGATGGGGGAAAAACGAAGATTATATTATATCCTGGTTGGAAGGCCGGATGGAAGGAGGCCATTGGGAAGACCGAAACGTCTTTGGGAGGATAATATTAGAATAGATCTTTGAGAAGTAGGTGTTCGTGATGAAAACTGGCTTGATGTTGCCCAGAATAGAATTCAATGGCGAACGTTTGTTACTGCGGCGATGAACTTGCGAGTTCCATAAACCATAGAATTAGTTAGTTAGAGTGGTTAACAATTATTAATACAATCTTTTAAATAATTGAATACTATTATCATGGAAATGGCAAATGTTCTAACCTTCCACAAAACATTTTATAACTCAAAGAAAATAACCAGCCCAGACTTCCATCTTTACCGCCGAAATATACAGTCTCTATCTTGCCTTAACCCAAGCTAGAAATTTAATGAATCTTAATATATTAATACTAACAGACTCAATCCACGATTCATACCATATCGGTCCCTGATATTAAGTTATTGAAAGCCACTCCATAGGTAAAAAAAAAAAAAAAAAAACTTTGTTAAACTTTATTTTGTATGAACCATTCTAATAACTTTTGACTACGGCCCGTCACGATTATCCGTCACGTTCTGGTTAAAATCCACGATCACAAACATCTATGCCCCAGCCGGGATTCGAACCCGGGACCTTCTAGTCGTTGGCTTAGCGCTCTAACCCATACGGCTACCAGCTCGGCCTTCTCCACATGTAATCAACACCTTATATTCTTATTTTTACCTCACAAAATTAGGCAAACAGTTACACTTAACTCACGTCCGTGCCCTCGCAGCTAAACATCTACGCTGCTTGAAAGGGGGACCAGCCGAGAGGATTTCATTTACATTCACCCCATTTTTCATCCATTGATTACTCATTATTTCATCTCCTCTTGTGCTGTGAGTTGCGCCTCCGCGCAATGACCAAGGATGTGACAGGATGTATTTGCATTGACGATGGCCCCTGGGCCCAGGGGAAAGGGGGTGGAACCATTGGATAGCGCCTAGTTCTTAACAGCAGATTCTTGGATGGTCTAGCTCGTTGAGACTGGGAAGTGCGCCTTTGGGGAACTCTTCGGACCTTTGGTCTCGCCAACACTCGGGGGAGTGGGTGTCCCAAGTATCCATCAGTCGGGAGTACAAGTGATTTCGACCGACGCCAAGTCATTGGACTTCGCCTCGATTTCCAGCTTGCTGACAAGGGTGATGAGGGTAGTACCCGGCAGCCTCGTTGGCTCCTCAGAACGAAGACGGAGAAGTGTGGGCATTTACGGCTTTCATTCATCATGCCTCCACCACATCCTAATAAGTCGCCTTCGCAGAAAGAAAGAAAGAAAGAGACAGAAGAGACACGTCACTGATGTTAGTAAGAAGGCGCATACAGCTAATGCATCAAGGAGTGACAAAGAAGAGAAAACTGAAGTAGAGGAACAGACAAGTATCGCACCGTCTATTACACGATATCTTGTGATTAAAGTAAAGAGTGAAACAGACAATCGAGGTGGTTTGAAGGGGTTATCCCCTTTCGTTATACAAAAACAACTTAATTACGTTGCAGGTGAACTTAAGCATGTTAAAAAGCTTCGCAACGGAACCTTGCTCGTAGAGACATCTAATAATAAACAGTCAACTAATCTCTTTAAACTGAAAACCCTAGGACCATTCGAAGTTCAAGTTGAACCACACCGTCAACTGAACTTTTGTCAGGGCGTAATATCTTGTTGGGACTTGCAAGATGTCCCTGAAGAAGAGATTAAGAATGAACTTTCCAGCCAAGGTGTAGTCAACGTTAGACGCATTAAAACTCGAAAGAGTGGCGAACTGCAACCCACGAGCTTGCTAATTTTGACGTTTGCCATACCACAGCTTCCTAAGGACGTGAGGGCAGCTTTCTATTGCTTACCTGTCCGTCCATATATACCCAGTCCGCTCCGCTGTTTTAAATGTCAGCACTATGGACACACCAGCACGTCGTGTAAGGCGACCTCTGCAGTATGTGCAATATGCGGAACCAATAGCCATGGTGAGGATCCTTGTAAGTCACTGAAACCTCAGTGTGTTAATTGCAAGGGTGGTCACACGGCCTGGTCGCGTGACTGTCCTATTTTGCAGGAGGAAAAACGAATTCGAGAGCTGATGGTACTATACAAAATATCCGCTGGTGATGCTAAACGTCGATTACGAGAGTCTCAACGCACCCTTCCCTCTGGTGCATTTTCACATGTTGTAGCCAGGATACCAGTTAAAACTGTCTCGATTGGTACCCAGACAGTTAATGTATCAACATAAACAGACTCTGCTGTGAATGTAGATCCTCCGACGCCTCCCCAAGGATCAGAGACTTGTCGCAATATGCCGACACAGAGTCAGGGACAAAAAACACTTGTGCAGAGCACTAGAACTTCACGTGTTAAGCCAACTTTTAGTCCCTATAAAGTCCCGAAATTAGTCCGAACTTCGCCTCTCGCTACAAGCATTAAGACTCTGACGAACGTTTTGTCTGCTCAGTTAGCTCAGGAAGAGTCTACACATACTATCGATGAACCAAGTTCATCTCTGGCTTCAGATATGATTCAGGACCACCTGATGGATATAGATTTTAATCTCGTGGGAAGGAAAGGAAAACCTAGGTATAAACCTAAACTTAAACGGTGATCTTTTACTTGTTTTTGGAGAGTTTTATGATTTCCGTTTATTTTATATGATTATGCTCCTTAGCTGTTAAGTTTTATGGTCTATTTTTGTTTTATCTTGCGATGACCCGTTTACGGGCATCCTCGTTATACTGGCCATTTACACCAGTAGGTTGAGTGTGCAGAACTTTTACATCTTCATCTTTTATATCTTTTTTTTATTATTTTAATCAACAGCTAAGTTTTGACATGACCAAGATAAGGGTCTTTCCCGTATCGGGACGGGCGTAAGCCATAGTGCTGTTACCGCCCATAAAATTCATTTTATCTTTTATCTTTATCACGTCCGTGCTCACAGCTTCTCCATAAATAATATTTTTTGTGACAGCCTCGCCCGTAGTTGTCTTTCTCCCTGAAACGCTAAATATTACTCTACCATACACAGAAATTTTACCAAGAGCTAGAAAGAAGTTAAAAAAAAGATTGTTACATTTTGTAAAGAATACCCTAAATCTTATCCAGCAAAATAATAGTCTTTTTATTAATTTAAGCACACACATACCATGGTTTCACAAATTACGCTCTTCCCTTGTCTTACTACATTAGGATCTCAGCATATAACATATAACTCAGTGCAAAAATAATAAAATAGGTCGTGCAGCTGTATTTAAACTTTAAAGCACTTCTTAGACTTAAAATCCCCATGCCAATTTCTTCCCAAATAATCCAAAATTGTTATATTATACTGGACGTCCTACGTAAAAATAAAATACAATTGTAAAAGAAATAAATAAAAACCAAAGCAAAACGACGAACTTAAATTTGTTTACACAACACTAGCACATTATGAGTTCCTATCAAAGTTGATCTCAATGTTGATATGCTCAAATATAAATGTGAAGTGGCATAGTTTTATTGCCCAACTCAAGTTCAACGCAAATGTTCTTAACTGTTCAAAATAATTCAGTGCTACAGTTAGGTTAACAGTTTTAATTTATAACAATTTTCAACTAAATATCAGCCTCAATAAGCGATCTGTTCACAGTCCCCTTCCCAGAATAACACAGTAGAATTGCAGCAATGTTTGCATTGCAAGTTTATAAACGTGCAGCAAGTTTGGCATTACATTGCTGTAAACTTGCTACAATCTTGCAGCAAACTTACGAGTTGACAAGAGCCAAATTTGCTACAAACTTTGCGCGCCAAACTTGCTACAAACTTGTCTTATTAAACGTCAAGCCTGAGGTAGAAAAAAAATTCGAATGTTTGCATCGGTGTTCGATCCTACGATCTTTAGTTTTGTTTATAGGCCATCACTCTACTGACTGCTCTATCGCGCCACTCCTAACTATCATGTATTTTCCTAGTCCATTTATTGTAGTAGGGCGGTTTCTTAAGTAATATAGGCTGCAATTCGAAACTGTGAAAGCTCATTGATCCTGTTTAAGAGCTACTATGATCACTTCGTTGATTTTTCGCAAGCGAGTCTCTTCAGGAAAACCATCATGATATGTGTACTTCACTGCTCGGGTCTATGACATGTTACGTATTTGGTCTTTGTGCTGTTTATAATGAAAGAAAAGAATAATTGTCTAACTTGAATGGTTTAGCTTATTTTCGGGAAGTGAGTACAATTTTGAAAATAGTGTAAATTGCTGAAAAATACAAAGGGAAGGAAAGAGGAGTAAATGTTTATAAGTACGAAGAAAAAGAAGTTGTTAAAAAAAAGATTTTTTTGTGAGAATCCGGCTTTCCAGTTAGTAATCCAACAGGAAACATCACTCTAAGGAAAATCAAGGTTATTCGAAACTTTGTTTAAACTAGCATTCTGTCTGGGAAATTGGCAGCAGGTTGTTTGGGAAATGCCATTGACCCGAACAGTAAAGTACACATTTTCAGGTAACTTGCTGGTGAAAAATCACGAATTAGCCTTCTTCATAACTTACTCTAACACAGGATCAATAACTCCCAGTTTCGAAATAAAGTCTACATAAATGCCTTTATTCCCGAAACTGTTTTCATAACATAATAGGACTAGTAAAATGTACTTCGTCCAACAGAAGAATGCGTGGAGTAATCTGTACACTGTAATAAATAGTTGTGTTAATTCAACACAATACGGTGTCCCAGCGTGACTACCACTTTTGTGTGTTAAATCAACACAATACACGATGTTGATTTCGGTACTGGAAGAAAAAAAGTTACAGCTGTAGCTAGATTTGAACATGGGTTGCTCAGTTAGAAGTCAAGCGTCTTACCGACTTCGCTAAATCGTCAGACGAAAAGCGCACTATATTGAAACAATATAGAGGATTAAAAAAATCTTGCTGAACCGTAAACACAAACAAAGTTACTCCCACGACTTATGCCATGGTTTAATCACTTTTTCATTGGTCAATTAGGGATCACAATCCCCATTTACTGAGAATATGTTCCATTTCTATGAAAGTAAGCGCAGCATTCGACATATTATTACGATAAGGAAGCAGTAATGCTGCACAAGTGTTTGTCTTCCGCCATCTTGCTTGCTTTCATAGAAATAGAATTATTCTCAATGAATGGGAATTCTGTTTTCCAATTGACAAATAGGAAGTGATTAAAGCATGTCATAAGTCGTGCAAGTAACTTAGTATGTTTTGGGGGTTCAACAACATATATTTGAACCCATATACTGTTTAAATCTATAGTGTAGTCGTTTAATTCAAATGTTGTTCATTAAATATCGTTTGCATCTACTTCATTTTCTGTCCGACGATTTAGCACAGACGGTAAGACGCTCGACTTGTAACTGATCAACCCATGTTCAAATCTCATTGTCTCCGTAACTTTTTTTTCACAGTACCGAAATCAACACTGTGTGTTGTGTTGATTTAACACACAAAAGTGGTAGTCACGCTGGGACACCGCATTGTGTTGAATTAACATAACTATTTTTTACAGTGTAGAGTGACGGATAACAAACAGATCCGAAGATTGTGATTTCGAATCGCACTGAGACTGAAATCTTTGCTCGCTACACGCCAACGATATTGGTCTATCAACCCTTTTTCAAAAAAACAAGTTTTTGTAGCAAGTTTGGCGTGCAAAGTTTGCTGCAAGATTGTAGCAAGTTCGCAACCTTGCAATATCAAACTTACTACGAGTTTGGAAACTTCCAATGCCAATATTGCTGCAAACTTATTGCAAGTTTAGTAGAATGTTATATCTGGGTATTGACCAGCTTGTAACTTAATTTTGTAAAGAATCTAAGTTACTGACAGATTTTACATAGACTTTGCATGCATAATGAAGACACCCTAAAAACGTTATAAAATAAAAGTCAGTCAACTTCTATCTTTTGGCAACTCTATGTATACTAATCTCGTGGAAATGGGAGTTCCATTATCCTGATGGATAGACAATCCTCATATCACTTATAATTTCAAATGGAAATGGACGTTGAAGCTCTATGAGGATTCCCCTGCATTTATTTATTCCTTCGTCATTCTCGAATGTCTGTTTAATAATTGAGATTTCTTACGATGGAAACGGTATATGTTTTAACATTCAGTACATTTGAAGGAATATTTTCTTGTCATGTTGGACTGGAAGCAAATTAATCGTCCCAACGTAATACTCGAATATGTGTGTAATAAGTGACTTTCGTTGCCATTGACAGTAAATAGTTTAACATTCCAATGGGGTTCGAATCTTTGAGAGCCCCATATGATCATACCGATTTTGTACCAAACTAGTCGAACAGTTCTGACATGCGGCGCGATTATAACTTTTAATAATAGAACCTGGTTGCCATGGAAACAGTAACAAGCTGAAAGATCTTGTGCGGCTAATACTCCGTTTATGCATGGCATTTTGTGTTTCGCAGCAACAAGGCAGGCTGCGATGCGTTTCCTTTTTGTACCTTAACGCAGATCCGGATTTAGTGTTCAAGGCACCCTGGGCACAGTAATTTTTAGCGCCCCTTTCTGCCCCCCATTTCTCGGGACCCACTCCTGTGATCTGTATTATCTATACGGGTTTGAACTCGTCTCACCGAGACCTTTCCAGCGACACTTCAAACACCTTCATAGACATAGTAGATACTCAGTTGAGAATTACCAAACCCCGGTTATTTCGGACCCACTCCTGAGTTATGGATGAATTATGCGTGTTTGAAGTCGCCTTGCGAGACTTTTCCAACGACACCTCAACTATCTTAGCGCTAGAGTTCCTGAATTGTCGACAGTCACACTGACGGAGAGGGCATTTGTATAAGACTTCACAGCACTTGTTGTTCAAGCCTAAAACGGGCCACACAACGATAGCACGCGTATAAAATCTGACCTAGAACAGAAAAAATTGTCCATAACGCTTTAGGCTGGAAATGAATCATCGAGATTAACTGTCCCTTCCACTCCCAGGCTTAATAAATTGTTTTTTTTTCGGAGGCATCGATCAGTCCAGTATCGCTTTTAGATAGAGATCACTGTATATATTTCGTACAACTCAGATGAGATTTACAACTTCTGTGTTCTTTAACTGTGCAAAGATGAAAACAAACTGGATTTTTACAAGTTAATTGTTGAATTAATGATTTCTTGAAGAAGAAACAAAAACATCCACCACATTTCTTGCTGGATATCGAAAAAGTTTTATTCGAAAGTGGGCAATTCTGATGTTTGCAGGACATATTGTGAGCAAAGGTGCACAAGAAGTCCATTAGAAAATGATTGTGTAAAAAAGAAGTCCACAAGAAATGAACTATACTTCGCTTCAGAAAACCATGACAATTTGAGAGAAAATGAGTGCAAAAAGTGTGGGAACATTCGAAGAATGTTCTGTTAATATGTTGAAAGACTGAGCTCATTCTTGCTTACTGATTCAGAATGGAATGGATATATCCGGTAGTACGTTTTATTGCAATAAAAAAATTCTTGTTAAAGTAGACTACAGAAAACATTTTTTTTCTTCCTCTGATGCATTTATCAAGAGTAATAAAGCCTTACTTCGAAACAGTCGCAGTCTTGCGCTTAATCTGGCGCCGCCATGTTATGACGTAATCAATCTGCCGACTGCTTGTCATTAACATACAGATAGTATTTGATTTTCTTGTATTGTTAAAAAGAGATAGCAAAAATGGATGGAAAGAAATAGTATAAGTGGTGAATAGCGTTTTTGTATGCCTTAACACGTATTAAATCATAAGATATCTTCTAATAATGTTCTTTAGAACTCTTGTATTTAAAAAGAATGACCTATTTTCCTGTAAAAAATGTGGGCTTTTACATCCGACAATCGTATTTTTTCTAATGAATGCTAGTGAAGCATTTTTCAATAACTTAAAAGCATGAATTAATAGTGCTCGTTACTACCATCTGTTAACAATTTAACTTATTACATGTAACCCCTGAATATATTGAATAGTTTTAATGTCATTGTAAAAAATAATAATAAAAGCATCTAAGAAGCGAAAATGTAAATTGAAACTATTACATTGAAGTTACGCTTGCGTTTCGTGAAGTAAAATAAAACACAGCCTTTGATAGGATTCGAACTGCCTTAGGTGAAAATATATATAAAAAAAAGTTGCGTGCGCTAACCAATTGCGCCACATTTCCAAGAAATCTAAATTAACACAAACTAGCGATAAGAAAAGCATTGCAAGTTAAGACTGATCCTTATCATTGTTTCGAGTAATTTCTGTTATTAAAAACATGTTTTGGTGTTTTAACTTATTGAAACGTGTTACAGATTTGTACATTAATTATTTCGTTAAGTGATGATGTGAATGTTCTTTCTCTTTGTTTTTTGTCTTCAAAACTTCTGAATAAGGAACGTAACATAGGGAGAAGCATATAGCTACAGAAACAGTACAAATTGATTACGTCAAACTAATCAGAAGATGATTTTCGTTGTATGACGTAGGAGATTGAATTATCAGTATGCCATGCTTTATTTCTACGTAACGAAAACCCGTAGCGCTGAAGTTTCAAAAGCATTATATATTATTTAATCTGATGTACACAAACAAATTGTAAAATATATAAGGACGGTGAAAACGGTAATGTCCATTGTAGAAAATGATATTCCATAATTCTAAATCTTCCAGGCTCTGGATAATGTAGGAACATTTGGAAATTAATGTGTGATATTTTAAGAATACACTTTGTTGACTGAGTAAGCAAAGTATAAATTCGAAAATTGCCATGTAACTTTGGAAAAGTTGGTACAGGTAGATGTTAGTTTAAAACCTCACAACCACGTTAAGGTCTCTACCGTCTGTGAGGGCCTCTGTTTTTTTTAAGTTGGTAGAGGGACGCAAGACCATTTGTACCAAACAATCTTGCGCCGGAGACCCAACTATGAGGATGAAATAAGTGAATTAATTAATGAATCAATGAATGAAGAAATGAAGTAATGAATGGATCGATGCACGACTTGCAGCTTGGCTGTTTATAATCCCGGACGTCCTCGTCCTCCTCCTCGTCGTCGTCTATGTTGGTACATACACTGCCGTTGTAGTTTACGGTATATGGGCCCGTCTTCCTCCTGTTGCGTTGGACACATCGTCGTCGTCCTCTGTTGTTATGAGTGATACATCGTCGTCCTCCTCTCTTGTGGCGGATCCATCGTCGTCCTCCTCTCTTGTGGCGGATTCATCGTCGTCCTCCTCTCTCGTGGCGGATCCATCGTTGTCCTCCTCTCTTGTGGCGGATCCATCGTCCTCTTCCTCTCTTGTGGCGGATCCATCGTTGTCCTCCTCTCTTGCGTATGTGAAGTGACTCCAGTACACGCCTAGGAATAGTGTTTGACCCGCCCGCTCTGGTTCAAAGATGCCATTACAGCAACTCCTACAACACCTCAGCGCAGCATGCAATCCCAGAATGACTTACAGCATCCCGGAGAAGGCACGGTAAAGACCAGGTCAAGTCTCTTTCCGATGGCTCATGTGGAGTCACTTCAAGTGGACCATTTCAATTGGTCCAATCCAAATCGCAGGGTTGACGTTCCATTCAAAGTTGTCGTCTCAGACCACCCGTACACGCCTCCTAAAATGAAGAAAGATAAGTTCTTATTAAAATTAATGAAATTGAGATAACTAAATAGGGTATTTGCTATCGAATGATGATATTTGCAACATCCGATGCTAACCGAAAGTCACCGGAAGACTGGAAGTTGATATTATGAAATGGAACATGGTAATGTTTTTTTTATCAAGTTCCAATTTTACGTAAAAAATTAAGAAACGTTTGTCTGTAACTTTTTGAAACAAACGCTTCCATTGCTTCTTGAAATGATGTTCAAAGAGTGTCGGAAAGATACACTGTAACTGCTGAGAGACCACGCGTACACCCGTTAAAATGTAAAGGAATAGCTTTTATTAAATATAAGAAAATTTTAAATTATTAAGAGTCCTTCGTACCAAAGCTGCCTCTGTGTGTGTGTGTGTTTTCATATTTTTGAAGATACTGGACAAATGACAACCAATAACGAAATTTTGGAAAGCGGCTCCAATAATTCATGTGAATGTGAATAAAAAATGAACTGTCTAAAATTTTGACATTATTTTAGTTGAGAAATTAGAATTCCCGTAATTACATAGGCGTATGACTTCATCAAGTACTTGAATTCTAATTTCTCACCTAAAATAAATGTCAGATAGTTCATTTCACACAAATTTAGAAGTATTATTGGCGCCGCTTTCTAAAGTTTTATTGTTGAATGTCATTTGTCCAGTATCTTCAAAAATATGAAAACTCTCTCTCTCTATCACGCACTCACTCACACACACACACACAAACACACACACACTAGCAGAGTTAGTACGAAGGACTCTTAAATGGGCTACACTCTATCAGATGGCGATATTTGCAACTTTTGGTACTGACCAGAAGTGACAAATTCAGACCGAAAGTTGAATTTTTAAAACGAAATATGTTAATTTTCAAACTGATTCTACATTAAAAACTAAGAAAGTTTTGTCTGAAATTTTTTTTCAGTGCTTTCAGTCATTTCAAGGCCAATGCAGGCATTTGTTGCAACAATGTTTCAGCCAAAAGTTTCTTAGCTTTTGATGTAAAATCAGAATCTGATATGAAAATTAACACGTTCCATTAAGAAAATCAACTTCCGTTCTGAATAGGTCACTTCTGATCAATACCGAGAGTTGCAAATATCCCAGTCTGATAGAGTGTAACTTATTTGATAATATTTACGTTTTTCTTATATTTAATAAAATATTTTCCTTTCATTTAAAAACGGGTGTACAAGTGGTCTCTCAGTAGTTACAGTGTATCTTTCCGACATGCTTTGAAAAACATTTCAAGAGCTATGCAGGTGTTGGTTTTAAAACGTTTCAGACAAAAGTGTCTTAATTTTTCAGGTAGAATCGGAATTTGATTTAAAAGCTACCATGTTCCATTTGAAATATTCAACTTCTGGTCTAGATAGGTTACCCAGTTAGTACCGCAAGATATCACCATTCGTTAGAGAACATCCGTTTACTATATTGAAAGCTAATGTATTTATTTTTTTATTAACAAGAACAAAGATATGGCACAGACCTGTCAAAGAATAAAACTAAATAATCAATACAAAATAAAATAAAATAAAACCAACTACATAAATATAAATAAAAATATAAACAAATACATATACAAACATAAACATATTACCTCACTCTATTAAACATTTGCAAAATCAAGATAGATTATACTGTACCTTGCTGCTCAAAGTAAATGGAAAAGCCATGGATTCATAACAATAAGTTCCATTGTTTTAGGTCCTTGTGGCTTGTAACTAGAGATAGCACTCAACAATTGATTATAAAAAATGTCCAAAAGTAATTGAAAAAAATATGTTTTTTGCTTGCTTATAGCTTTAAGCTTAGTGGGAGTTACTGGTCTCCCACCAGGCGCCTCCCCAGGTGGCGTTAGAGAAATGCCGACCACATATAGTGGTACCGGAAATACTCCAAGGCGGACCAAAACCAGTACTCCAAAAACAGAATTAGGAAAGGCCTTAGAATAGGAACGTGGAACGTAAGATCGTTATACAAAACGAGAGCTCTTCAGGTAATGGTACGCGAGACCGAGAAGGACGAGTTGGACATATTAGCGATACAAGAAGTCCGGTGGTAGGATCAAGATAGCATCCGACAGGGCAAGTACACTTTCTACTACGGGAGAACAGTCTCACGATTTCGGACCAAGATTCCTAATTAAGAACAGTATCCTTCGGGTGGTTCAGAATATAGAGTTCGTAAACGAAAGACTATCGTACGTTACGATACGTACTCGATGAGGCAGCACGGTTTTAAAAAATGTCTTTGCTCCGACCGAGGTGGCTAATAATAGCGACAAAGATATATTCTATGATGAGCTAGAAAGGTTGTTTGACCGATTACCGAAGTATAATTAAAAAATTGTGTTAGGTGATTTCAACGCAAAGGTAGGGAGGGAAGAAAAATATAGACCTACTGTAGGCAAATACAGCCTTCACGGAAAGACCAACAACAATGGAGAATGACGGATAACTTTCCCGATTTCGAAAAGCCTACTGGTAAAGAGCACGTACTTTGAACAAAAATACACATGAGTATCGCCGGACGGCAAAACTCTCAACCAGATCGATCACGTATTAGTAAATAAACGAAGACACACCAACATAGTGGACGTTAGGTCGTACAGAGGAGCGGAAGGTGACACCGATCATCAATTAGTGATCGCAGAAGTACGGGAAAAGTTATGCATCGCGAACAGAGAAAGCAAGGGATCAAAACAACTGGAATTCGAGGTTAAACAGTTTAATAATCCGAACATAAAAGCTGATTACTAACTCGAACTCTCAAATAGGTTCGAAATCTTAGCCGACTCGAGTAATAATAATGATGATATTAATAATGAAATTGATGTAAGAAAGATGTGGGAGGCTATTCGTGAAACACTTAAGAGCGTAGCGAAGGAACGTGTGGGTGAGTAGAAACAACAGAAAACCAAACCTTAGTTTGATGAAGAATGACTTAAGCTTCATGAGGAACGAAAACAAGCCAGGAAACGATGGCTAAGTAATAAAAGCGAAGCAAATACTAACCACTACAGTAACGTGAAATGAAACGCAACACGCGAGTTCAGAAACAAAAAGCGAGAATATCTGACGCAGAAGATTCAGAAGATAAAGAAGAACGGCAAGACAAATAACTTACGAGATCTGAACAAAAGGGTAAACTCGGTAAGGAAAGGTTACTCGCCGAGGTTAGGAATGACTAGAAATGAACGTGGAGATCTTCCGGTAGATCCGACTAAAATTGAAGCTTATGCGCGAACAAACGTCTAAGTGACACTTTCAAATAAAAAAGTCACGAATATATTTTTATATATAACAGGAAAAATATAAGGCATAAAATATTCATACTTTGCACGAAAACCTGTTAGACTACAGTCCGATTTTGTGCAAAGTATGATTATTTTATGCCTGATATTTTTCCTGTTATCTATAAAAACGTACTCGTTATTTGTTTTAAATATGAAAATATCACTTAGACGTTTGTTCGCGAATAAGCGTCAATTGTCGATGTGTGTGGAAAAGTTATTTTGACAAACTTCTTAATGTGCACAATGGAGAAGAAACAGAGGAATTTGACATCCATACCGCAGAACCGTGGATACCAGAACCTAGCGAGATCGAGGTCGAAATATCGGTAAAGAAATTGAAAAATTTCAAATCACAGGAATGGATAATATTCCAGCCGTATTAATTAAAGCGGGAGGAACGGCACTAATCAAGGAGCTACATAAATTGATAAATGCTACATGGAGAAAGGAAGTGCTCCTAAAGGAATGGAAAACCTCATAACAGTTCCGACTTACAAAAAAAGGCGATAAATCGGACTGTAATAATTACCACGGAATCTCGTTACTTCCAACCGGTTACAAAGTATTAAGTAATATTCTGTTAACACGCCTAAGTATATATGTAGATGAAATAATTGGAGACCAATGTGGATTTAGAAGAAATAGATCCACGTTGGACCGCCAGTCGGGTGGCCGAGCGGTCTGCGGCGGTAGGCCATCGGCGCGAAGGTTCCGGGTTCGAGTCCCTGCAGAGGCTTGGATGTGGATTTTAACAGCTAAAGGGCGAATCGTGACGGCCGAAGTGCAAAGTTACTAGACTGGACCATATCAAAATAAAGTTTACCAAAGTTTTTCCACGTTGGACCAGGTTTCACCTTGAGACTAATTTTAGAGAAGAAATATGAATACAATGGGACGGTTCATCAGCTATTCATTGATTATAAGAAAGCATATGATTCTATCAAAAGGAAAAGTTATATAGTATCCTGATACGTTTTGGAACTACGAAAAAACTGTTTCAGCTAGTGAAGATGTGTCTCAGCGACCCCATAAGCAGATTACGGATAGGTAATAATATGTCAGATAGTTTCAAGATTCGCAACGGATTGAAGCAAGGCGATGCTTTATCACCACTACTGTTTAACTTTGCGTTAGAATATGCGATTTAAAAAATTAAAGGAAACAAAAAGGGACTATCATTGAATGGTTTGAATCAACTGTTCGCATACTCCGATGATGTAGATTTAATAGGGGACGATATAGATGCACTACGAAGTAACGCCGATGTCTTAGTAGAAGCGTTCGATGAGATAGGTCTATAGGTAAACATAGATAAAACAAAATACATGATAAGCCGAAACAGAGGGAATGAAGGAAAAAACATAAGAATTACGGATAAGGTCATAGAGAAAGTAAACAAATTTAAATACTTGGGAGCATACGTAACAAGCAAAAATGAGGCCACGGAAGAAATAAACAGTCGCTTAGTATCGGGAAACGTATGTTTCTATTCAGTCCAAAAACTTCTAACATCGCGATCAATATCAAGGAAATTGAAATTAAAAATGTACAGAACGGTTATTCTGCCTGTAATACTGTACGGTTGCGAAAGTTGGAGTATGACCCTAGCAGATGAACATAAATTACGTGTTTGAAAATAAGGTTTTGAGAAAGATATACGGGCCGAAAAGGGACGAGATGACTGGAGAATGGAGGAAACTGAATAATGAAGAGCTTCACGGACTGTACGATTCACCAGATATTGTAAAAATAATGAAATCGTGTCGACTAAGGTGGGCATGTAGCTCGGATTGGGGAAAAACGAAAGTTATATTCTGTCCTGGTTGGAAGGCCGGATGGAAGGAGACCATTGGGAAGACCGAGACGTATCTTCGAGAAGTAGGTTTTCATGATGAAAACTGGCTTGATACTGCCCAGGATAGAATTCAATGGCGAACGTTTGTTACTCGGTGGTGAACTTGCGAGTTCCATAATCTAGAGAGTATAGTAATAGCTTATAAGGAGAAAACTAATTTCCAAAAACAGCCTGCAGAATTCTTCTCTCTCTCTCTCTCTCTCTCTCCCTCCCACTCTCTCTTCATTCTGGAAAATTGACAGGATGGACAAAATGAGTTTTGCAACCGGACGACTGAAACGCAAACAAATTAATTAATTAATTATAAAAATAAAACAAAACAAAATAAAATAAATAAACAAAAATAAAATAAAAATGCATCTCCTTAAGTTGAGAAAGAGGCATTGCCATTAATTAGTGTATGCTATGGAGAAAATCACAATGCCCCACTGTGAAACCAACGCTTAAGTTCGTAACAAGGATATTCCCCAAGTTGGACACACGATATGGTGGTACGAAAGACTTCCACCAAATAGCGTACAAATAATGCCATGGTTGTCAGAAATACCAATCGATACAGTCCTCAATACACACACAATGATATTCATATATATATGGTGGGATCTCAAAAATTTCGGTGCTGACCCAGCATCGTGAGGACAATTGCGGAGCTGCTATGAATAAAAGACAGTGGCGATCACAGTGAGAGCTTCGGCTCTCCTCTCCCAACCCGTCTGGTCAGCGTGGGAGCAGTAGACAAAATCATGATACGTATATCGATCCCGTATACTCTACGATACACCTTTTATTATTTTTACGTTCGCAAAATAAATCATTGACGAGGCAGTGGAAGACATATAAATGTCATCACTGAACTGTTTCTGTTCCTAGTTTTCTAGACGACCCGAACAGAACTTAACCCAGATGTGGATATGATCAAAATAGAATTTCTACGTATTATCAAGTACACATCGGTCACTACATCAAAACAAGATACGTTCTTTTAGATTACGTAATATGTAACTAATATCATACTATTAAAATACTGCCACGTACGTCTCAACTCTCAATAGGTACAAGAGGATATTGACATTTTTTTTTAGAACCACAAAGTACGTGTCGTCTTGGTTGTATATTTTAGTTGTAAATAAAGATATTACTCTCATATGCTGTATGAGATACTAATGTTCTTATTTTGCTTAAACTAAGTACTACGACTCCTACCAAACAATATACCTTTCACCCTATACTAATGAAATATTGCAAGCACCTGTATGACCGTTTCTAGTAGTATCGGTAAAGTGACTTGTATATTGACCTTTTTCGTATTTTGGTACTTTCTTGACACACATGCGCATGAAATTTAATACTGCCTTTGAGCATTAAAATACTTAAATATTAAGTATTAAAGCCCACAGAGCTAACGAACGTAGATATCCTTCTATTGTCTTTGCACAAGCATGCTATTCGTATCTTTCTGTCCGAACGATGAATATTCACACTGCACGAATCGAACAGCTTTTCTCATCACTCGTGTGTACGCATAACGGTGTAGACAAGACATATATCACTCAGAATAAATTGAATTCTTTTCCTGCTTCCGGCGATATAAAAATACTTCTCTGGACATCGGTAAACAAACCCCCTTTCTGAATTCAACGGTCCTCTGTTCCGTTCGTTATGATATGTCCCGTTCACTTCCGTTATGCACACTTATCCGAATTAAATAAGTGTTTAAAATTTTAACCACAGATGTCACCCAAGTCTGGAAACAGCTGAAAACCCTTCGCGCGTAATGTGAGTATCGGGCAATGCGAAATCAAGGCAGTTTGATGCGAAGTGAATAAGGCAAAAAGCAACATGGATGAAGATAGATGTAGGCGTGGAATTCCCATATTTGTAGGTATTCGGCATATATTAAATAACAACAGACGAAGATTGATAGCTATTCGAATGATGATCACAATTCTGCAGGTTTTTCTGGAAGTTTTTGCAAGATAGGTGCGTCTCTTGACAGTCTTGAGCTATGAATCACTAAATAATGTTATAATATGATCTATGAATAACCACCTAAGTCGCGATTGACAGCGTTACGTATTTGAAGTTCTAAAGACACTTCAAACAATTCTTAATCTTAGTATTCTTAAATAAACTACTCATATGTTACCCTCTCATCTATTAATATCTACATGGAAACCCATTGATGAAATCCAACCAACAATATTTTCACATTGCGAAGTTAAAATCATTCAATGATCATTAAGATATATCACTCAAAACGTGGTACAATATTGATAACATAATGTGAAATCAAATCTTAAACTATTAAAACATTTACATTCAAATACTTTGGCACGGTCATTCATTTTAAACCAGTGTTTCCGTCAGTATTTTTAGTTGGGGTGGTGGTGTAAAGTCAAAATTGAGAGCATGTAAGTGAAGTATCGTACGGTTTCTATTGATTTTTCACAGCAAAAATGTTAAGGTTGGGTAATGTTGTCTATACTTTGGGGGTAAGCACCCTCCACAGGGGGATCTGGCGGAATCACTGTTTTAAATTTGCAACACGTGATCAATTCTACATATTTGTACCAACTCCCAAGTGAAGAAGGAATTTTAACATGCAATATCTCGCTCTTTTTTCTTTTCAACATGGCAGTAGCGTGTAACCGAACGGAGGGTCAAGTGACCATCTCGTCCTCCGTTGCTCCGTTCACTTTAATGATTCATCGAAGGAGGAATTCGGATTACCATCGACGGTGCATCCGACGGAGCAAGTGTAGGTAACGGAGCATAAAGTGCTAATTCGGAAAGGGGGAAAGAAAGCGAAAGCGTTACCTTTCTGATAAGGCAACTTTGCAGGGCAATTCACACGAACCTCCTTCTACTTTCTTAGAGAATTCATACTCACTGTATGACTCATACATCCATAATTTGTATTTGTTTTGTCAAAATAGTCTACCTTACCGACTTCTTGTTTTTTTTTTTCACTTTCTGCTTCCAAGTTCATCTATTCAGACGGGTCTGGTCTCGCACCTTCTACCGCCTATCGATCCAAGTTCGCGCTGTTGCCAGTTCGGTACACTGACACGAAGTCCTCCAGCGCGAAATATGATAGGGTGAAGTCATTCGAGCATGAAAAGTTAGGCCGGCTTATCATGTACATGCTAATGCGAGTGTCCATCATATTTCTCTTTCCAGTATTCGCTTTCTCAGTCCAGCTCTCAATCAGTCGATAAGGTGATACGGGATGATGCTCGTCACAATATAATCTATTCACACATGCAGAGTCGGATTAAGGGGGCTATAGTCCACGGCCCCAATGTTTCAGGGTCCTCGCCGAAAGTAAAACAGTAACCTAAACACATGGGCAAGGCCATCCTAATACATTGACACAATGGACGGTTGCCCGGGGATCCTAATAGCCACACAGGTCTAGGGGCCCCCATGGTAATCTAAGTACTAGTACAATGATCCTATGCTATAAAAAACATTCCTCAGTGCACCTGAACCAAACAGAATTTTCCTATCTGTTTTAACTTCTTAAATTAATTTTCCCGAAGTGAAGACGAAATGGCTTTCTAGCATCCCAAAATGGTAGGAAACTCAATTTCATGTTAACAAAGATTCTTCCGGGATTTTCAGTTCGTGGGGGTGTAAATACAAAATTGGTAGTTTATTAAGGTTTGATTCGAGTTCTGTAGCGTTTCTATCTATTTTTGACCGTAAAAATGTCAAAGGTGCGGGGGTGTTTGAGAAATTGGGGGAGTGACACCCCCATTGAGTGGGTCTGTTAGACTCCCTAATGATTCAATCCCTTTGCAAGGTAAAATAAGTAATATACAAGAACTGTTAGCTGAGTTGTATTTTGATCATTATAAAATAATTATAAAAGAAGCCGAAGCCATAGGAGACGTTCAAGTATTATGTAAACACTCTTTTTTTAATTTTGTCTCACTTCTAAGCAAAAAATAAGCAGATACCCGAACCCCACGTCTTGCGCTTAAGACTTGTCAATTTTATTAGCGTTATTTCGCAACCCAAGAAATTGCTTAAATCTTTAAATTTGCATTAATATGTTTTTAAGTGAATCTTACGAACACTGTTAAAAATTTTCAGGTAGTTGCTGCAGAAAACTAGGCAACTATAGCTGCCTGGAATTGTTCAGTAACGTGGCTTAAGAAGAACTAACTAGCTTGCAGTTTTCAGGAAAAGAAAAAATAGAGGTCTCAAGCAAGATTTGAACACGGGTTGTTCAGGTAGAAGTCCTTCGTCTTACGACTGGACTGAACTGTCTATGATAAGAAATCACTAGATGAAAGCAGAGGAGAGTCATAAATACGTTACCCTAACCCGAAAAACTTAAACAAAGTTACTGCAACGACTTACCTCATGTTTTAATAACTTCTATTTTTCTATCCCTAGTCACTGAATGAGAAAATTACTCATTTCTGCTAAATTGCGTAATGAAAATGGCGGTAGTGACCAGAATTGCATGTTTGGTTACGAGAAGAAACCATTCTCTTTCTGCGCATGCGCGAACATCACTCTGGAACTGAAAAGTCAAACTTTCAGTACCGCAAAAGAAATTTCTCGGTGTTTTTATTTTTTAGGATTACTGAATTTGTCTCAAACATTACTGGATATATCAAAGCAATTTCGTAAAAAAAAATTAACAGTGGAAGAAAAGAAAACTATGCCCTAATAATTTCAACAAAAGAATTTAAGTTAAATCAATCCTAGAGAGAAACACAAAGCAAACATAAACCAACTCATGGATTTTGCCCGAAATGATCTCTAATAGAATGAAGTGAATCTTTGTTACTGTGAAAACTGAACATTACAAAACCTGTTTTCAACAGAAACCTGTATTTATTTACGGACAAACTTATGATTTCCTTAACTTTTAAATATAATTCCTTCTACTCTAACCTATATTGCCCGGAACCTCTCTAACGCAGACGGGAATACATATTGACTGTGAGTAGCGGAAAATATTTTCGTCTTTGTACACAAAAAAGTGTTTCCTCTTAAGTTTTCAGACATTGCTAATTTAAAGTAGGAAATATTTCTCGGGTGGTTAACTCTTAATATACTAAATTTAGCTTACGTAGAATGGAAAGAAACTTAATCTAAATGTAGTGCAAGGATCTTAATGGCTTTCAATCCTCATTGTGGCTTCAAACAAGTGGCTCTGAAGAAAACAAAACATCGGATTTCTAGGTTTACCAGATCCTTTTTTACTATTGGAAGACTCTAAAGTTAAAAATTGAGGACAACTGGGGACTATTTTCTTCCAATGGAGGACAACTAAGCTAACATTTCAATTAAAATACAATAAAGAACCATTTAATATAACTATTGGTTTGGTTCATGTTTCTCTAACGAAGTTATGAATAAAATACAATTCCAAATAAACATTCTTTCAAGATCCGGACTGAGACACCACAATACATATGTATATATGTACGTATATTATGCCACCCTCTTTCCTAGGGGTATCCTACCCCACAATATTTTTTTTCCATCTTGTAAATGATATGTGTATCAAGTTTGGTTGAAATTGCTCCAGGAGCTCCAGAGTTGTGCTGGAACATACATACATACACATATGCATAATGGAAACATGTGTCAAAAGTGAAACATTGTAACTGTGTGCAGGGTTATCCTCCGAAGACTATTATCAAGTTATATTATATCTCTGTACATGGACTAATCTATCATTAAGAGCCATAGATGCTTTTTAGAGATAATCACTACCACAAATCCAATATTTATTACATATAATCAACTCTTACATATAGAAGACCTCAACTACACATTCACTATATAGATATGACGTTATGTCAAAACGTAACTTCGATATTCACAAAACTATAACATATAATTCATCACATTACAAAACAATAATTATTAAAAACGTTCAATCTCACTTCACACAATCAACTGATTTAAAATTCAATTCAACAATCAGCTTATTTAAAATCTTTCTAAATATGAAATATTATTCATCTAACAATAGATCTTTCTATTGTGTTCAATGTTACCATGATCTTCAATTCGTGCAACCTTGCACTTCTCCCCCTCTTACTCCACTTTAATCACAATATATAAAACTCCTAGCTACAACCAATCCGCTAAACCTTCTGTTCGACCTTCCAACAAATCTTCATCTGTAATCCAACTCAATTGTTCCTGCTTTTGTTCCTGTTCCTTAGTACTTAACCAATCGTCCAATTCTCCTTGCTCAGCTATCAAGGTACCTGACTATATTTCCTCTTCCTTCTATTAGCTTTGTTTTCTGACTTAATTGTATTACTCATCTTATTACCCCGATCTGACTCCAGTATCTCTTTCTTCCCATTTTCAACTAGTTTATCTACTTACTTCTCACTTTCCACGAATTTCTCTAGTTTTTTCTTGATTTCAACGGATTTCTCTATTTCCTTCTCGCTTTCAACGGGTTTGTCTAGTTGTTTCTCACTTTAAATAGGTTTCTCCACTTCTTCAGACTTCTCTTTCTTTTCAGGTTCATTTGAATTTGCAAGGAACCCAGGTTTGGATTCTGTTAGCAAATTCCCCATAACAGAAAGGAGGGGTGCAGATACCGGACAGAAACAGCCGAAACAGCAAAACATATGAAAATGCAATTCCGGTCGCGCCCCCATTAAACCTCGTCACACTTCATAGAGGATTTTCCCCTAAAGAAGGGTAAAGCCAGGAATGTGAAACTTCACATTCTAACGGGTCAGTGGGTAAAACTCGTAAAGAGTCAACATCAATGACGCACAGACTGGAAACTGGCTAGCTGAATCTTCTCAATCAAGGTTACACGAGAGCTAAGACACAGTTTCACCAGCCTGGGTCATCACCCACAACCACGCGTCGGACGAGTAAAATAAGGCACCAGACTGGTACAGCAAGACAAATATTATACTAGAGAGAACATTCAAGTATTGGAGAAACCCGAAAAGGGAGCACGCGAGTATTAATAATGTAATTATTCAATGAAGCATCTCAGAGCTAAATACGAAGGAAAAAGAGGTAGGGGTAATAATTTCCGGGGAGGGATAAACGGGGAAGAATAATTCCCCGATCCACCAAAACAGAGAACTTTGAGAACGACCCACCCCAAAGCACTGAAAGTTGCTTGAGTAGCGCGAACCTCCAACGAAACAGTCGTTCAGACTGGAGGCGATAAAATGAAGTTTATCCATAACCACTCATAAGAGCGCAAAGTTTAAAACTTTGAACTTTAATCTTAAAACATATGACATATAGACATTGCGTTTACCTCATTAAAGAACACTGAAAGGGCACCTAAAACGTACTTGAACCGTATACTACAGTTGAACCCGTGGTGGTTGGTTACCCCAGTGGCATTCGTCGTATTCTAACAGAAAGAGAAGGAGTAAGAGAAACCAAAGCTCTAGTAAACTACCTATCTGCCAGAAGACAGCGATATTGTCACTTGGTGTTCAAGGTCACTGTAGTAGATGTACTAAATTTCAACAGCACGAAGCAAACCCGTTCATGAATGGATATTAAACTAAAACCGAAGCATTGATCAATTTAGAATAACTAGATTACGTGCATTTACTTTAAAGAAAAGTAAAGTTATGGTTCGTAAAAACGTACACATTGCACACAGCGAATTGCCTCCAAAAATATAAAACCTTCCTGCAAAATGCATAACTTATTTAGAAATCGAGTACTGAGCTACTTTCTACATGTTAAAGCTTTTCAAATGAAAATTTGTAAACCATTTTCATTCACAATTTATTTCAATAAAAGAAATTCAATTTCAAGATCGAAATTTTAAAGTAACATTTCTATGCCAGTATAGGTTACACAAAATTTACTCTGGAAGGAAAAAATCATTTCTGACAAACTCTGGATAATATACGAATTGAGGAAAATTATCCCGACAGATCGTGACTTCGATATGAAAGAAGAATTCAATTTCGATAGTTTCAGTATAATAAGATATATCTGTATATCAAAAATCAGTTTTATATATATTTCGTTTAACAAAACAGGTTTGCCCTTAACAATTCAAGTCAAAATTCTTATTTCCAAATATTTGTATTTCACTACATATTTCTTATAAGCATATTTTTGTGTATTTTCAGGTGTAACAACAAAATTAGAAATTTTAACATTTTCAAAACACTCAACGTAAAATTACACTTGACGTTGGGCCACTTTCATTGAAAGCACTTTTTCAAAACACTTCAAAACAACAAGAATTTCAAGTACAAGGCACATAGAGTGAATCTCCTTGCATACAAAATCTATCACAGCAAAGTCGAATTTATATGGTAGAATAATTTCTGTTATAGTGGCCTAAATTATTTAACACATTTAATTCAGAAGCGAGTCTCACGATCATGCCGGTTATATTAATATTATCGAATAGAATTTTACATACTCAACGTTTGAAAAGAAAATAGCGCAACCTACCACGGAGCGTATGTACTAAACTTTTACCGTACATGAAACTATAGTGAGCTTTTCCTAAACGAACATATTTCTGTAGAAGTAGCTAAAAATATATTTAAACTCTCATAAAACATTTCAGAACGCAAATGTGAGAACCGTTCATAACAATAAGAAGGTGAGGGAGAATTTTGATAACGGATCATGGCTATGGTATCGCATAGCATTTTAAACATACAGACAGCCCATGTCCGCCGTAACCAGATTAGCATCGCATACTGTAAATTACACATTGTACCAAGAAAACTGAACTGGAATGATTACACATATTTCTGAATAATACAAAAGAATAATACAGAGAATAAAATTCAGTTAAATTTTGTATCACGAAAGTTCAAACCGGAAGAATTTAATTTCCAAGAAATTAAAAAAATGTCTTCTTTCAATGATGCCTTGAAAAAGCAGGCAAGATCGAAACGATACTTGTTCCCAACCTTTGAATTAAAAATTCCAGCCAACCTGGTATTGGCGAAGACGACCTTTTGGGTTTTCATCAACATACATATCTAACATTACCTGCCAGACAACTGAGAGTCATTACGACGGATATCTTTTATGAAATTTCATAATTTGTTAATTACCAGCTGAGTTGTCTGCACTCAAAACGTGTTCATGTTTTTTTTGTATAACTCAAGAAGGACACATCTCCTCATCACCACCGGTGACAAACGAAAAGCGCCATCCAAAACAAACACTGCTAGTAGGTCATGACTCTAGACAAGAAAGATTCCAGTTCTCACATTTCCGCGCACAAACGAAAAGGTCAAGTTACCAAAAGTTCAGATGTGCAAAAATCAAAATATTAAATAAGATTACACACATTTAATAAATATTTACGAGCAAAGCTTTACTCTGGCGGGAAGATTATGCAAATAGCAAAAGACCACATAATTAAGATGAATCACTGACTCTCATCTAATGGCAACGGATGACACTGTTTACTCAATAAGAAAATTTGTAATAGATGAAAGATGCTACAAAAGTTGTTCGAGAAGAAAGAAACTTTACGCCAGAATAAATAAAACAAAAGCGATAATAAATACCTTTGCTCGAAAAAGAATAGGCGATGGTCAAAGAGTATTAACGATCTAAAGATCAACACAGTAAAAATCTTTCCTTTGAAGATCGACATGAATAAAACAAAACTGACTGAAATAAATACCATGGATCGGAGTTTCAAGGCCGTTTCAATTCAGTCATATCATAAGCTGCATTATCTTCAGTCCTATCGTTAACCACAAATTCATCTTTCGAAGACTTTTCGGACATTCTCACAACTGACGTCTCGTCAGCGCTAACCATGACCACTTCAGTCTCTTTAGGAACATCTTCCACAGGCTTCGCGACTTCTTTCTCGTTTACTTCAAAATTCACAGTATTCTCCCAAGTCTGTTGACCTAACTCTTTTGTATCATCCTTAGATACCTCATCCATTTCAATTACAACTTCTGTCACCTGGAAGCAATTAGACTGAACTTTCTTCGCTCGAATTATTTAAATCACCTACTTGATCTATGAAACTCAAGCTCTTATCCTCTAATCTTACCGCCAAATCCTTCCCATCCACTGAATTCAACTTATGCCAAAGAGTTTCATTTTTGTATTCTAAATCTTGTATACGTCTTGTTAAACCTGCTACTTCATCCATATTTGACTCTTCCAAATGACTACTCCATCCGGATAACTCATGAGGTTTATCAACCGAAACTTGAGCTGACTGCAATACTGACTCTTCTTACTTACATAATTGCTTATGCCAGCCTGGCGACAAACTGTAGAGCCCTTCTCTTCCTATAATTACATTTTCCGCATCACCCAGAATTACTACAAACTTCATTCTATATTTAGACTGTTGCACCATTCCTAATACCTTTACCAAAGTTCCATTCAACAGTTGTAATCCATTTCCTGGCTCACTCATAGTAAAGTTATGTCTACGTACGAAACCGTGTGACATGATATTATTCCTTGATCCTGTATCTATCATTACCGTGCACAAAACATCCTCACAGGATAAAGACATTGTTGGGATGTCATCTATTGATTACTCTACAAATCTCATATCTGAAGAATCTGTTAAAACAAATCATCTAGTGTCAAATTATTTACTCCTACTGATGTCTGATCCAACTCCTCATAAACTATCTCCGATACTTCTTGTATCCTTGCTTTATTTACCTTACCATTAGACTGACAAACCCCATATCTACTATAATGACCAACCTCACCACATTGTAAACACATTGCCTTAAAAGCGGGACATCTTCTAAATTCATGCATGCCTAAACAACGCCAACAACGCTGTCGAAGCCCTTCCATAGCTGGATGAATCTGTTGAAAAGATCTGAAAAATTGACATTTCTGACGTGCACTTGCTGAATTCTTTCTGGTTGATTCAAACTAGATGTCAAAGATCCATTTCATTCTCCGCTTGCTCGATACTCACGGCGATATCTACCGTCCTATCCAATGTATACGCCTGTTCCCAAAGAATAGGCTATATTTCCTCTTAACTTTTTTTAAAAAAATTCAACGAATCCCATAATATTATTACAAAGATTATTTCTCGTCTGAATCCCCTCCCCCCTCTTTAAAAAACATGAGAATTCATACTTTCATTATTACAAAACAAACAATCAATTATAAAAATGTAGATACTTGTCAGTTCATCACTATCTGTATCCAACTATTGTATATATATATATAAATCAATACCATTAATTAAGGAGAAAACCCATTTTTGTATTTTTTAATGCTCTAAATTTTCTTCGGTATATAAGCTGTACTTACCAAATAAAATAAAATAAATAGATTGTAAAGATCACCACCAAAAAGTACTACAACATTACTTAACAAATATAAGAAAGTAGCAAAGAATCAAGGAAATAATAAGTGGAAGTTTAAACGTAGAACCAACACCTAAAAACTAACTTCAACAACAATAGTCAGCAACAATCAACAAGTCAACTTGATGCAAGCTTAACTAAAGCTTGACACCTTTAATTGGTGAGCAGTCATCATCAATGGAACGAACGAACGATCAACCGTCTCTTGTTTGTTGCATGTAGGATGGACTGTGCACTAATGTAGAATGAGGCAGTGTGGTTGTGGACTGTGTTAAAGTGTGGTGAGTTACCAGGATGTTCGACTTGACGGAATTTCAAAGAGGTCTAATTATGGGTGCCCGTCTAGCTGGACCATCTATGAGCAAAACAGCGACGTTATGTGGTGTAATACAAGGCATGATCTCGAAAGTCATGATTGCATACACAGTAGACGGTAAAACAGGGTCGACGTAGCAGAGTAGTGGTTGAAAAATGAAGCTGCAGGATAGAGACCGCCGGGACTTGAAGCGGATTGTGACGTCGCGGAAGGAAACAACGGCCGAGAAAGTGACTACAGATCTTAATCTGCATCTAAGCACCTCAGTGTCACTCAAAACATTGAGACGGGAACTGTATAAAATTGGTATCCATGGGCGTGTTGCTATTTCCAAACCCCTAATAACAGACAAAAATGCTCAGAGGTGACGTGCTTGGTGCAATGCCCTCAAAAACTGGACGTTGGAGGACAGGCAACGCGTCGTGTGGTCGCACACACCACCATTCACCCTCTTCCCCTCTGAAGCATACGATGTGGACTGTCGCCGTCTGACTGTTAAACATAGTCTGGGACACTATATCGTGGTATTCGGCAGCCCCCTTGTCACATTACACGGTTCGGTCACATCAGCAGTGTATAGATAACTCTTGGATAATCAGGTCCACCCAATGGTCCAGACGGGAATGCCATATTGCAGGATGATAATGCCCCCGTTTACACCGCTCTCCCAGTTCAAGAGTGGTTTCACGAGCATGCTGATGAGGTTAAACATCTTCCCTGGCCCGCGCAATCCCCAGACCTGAATACCATCGAGCCTTTGAGCTGTTTTGGAAACCAGGGTTCGGCGTCGATTTCCACCTCCTCCGTTTCCTCCTGATCTGGAGGTTGTGTTGCATGAAGAATGACTTCAAATTCCACTCACCACCATTCAGGACTTGTATCGGGCTATTCCGGCCAGAATTCAAGCTCTATTGCTTGCTAAAGGTTGACCAACATCGTATTAATACAAAATGTTCCGACTCCCGCAAGTGTTTTCATTATTTTGCCGAATACCTGTACATACATATAGACATAAATCCATATGTGCCTCATACTATTAATTGTAAACAACAAATGTTATAGTTGAAGTTACAAAAACAATTATTTGAGCATATCTTCCCGACAAGTTGTTTTTTCTGATGAAGCATATGTGCTCGTTGTATTACGCAAAATTGTCACTATAGTTTTCAAAAGTAATTTACAAGGATGACATTCTTTATTTAATTATTTTTTCTGAAGTATATTTCAGCTATCTTGATTCCTAAAATTGACCAAATAATTTTTGTGCAATCTTCCCCATTCACCGTTCTCTCGCCATTTCCAACAATTGAACATAACTAGAGTCTCGAATCATCTACCTATTTTTCTATTTAAATCGAGACAACCAGAACATTCTTGGTTTAGGAACGATCCTACAGATGATATCATGTAAAGAGCGAGGGTAGTTTCGGTTGCGAAAATATCAACGTGTGATTTGACTCAACGTGTGTGATTGGGTGATCGATCATTGGAGATCAAAACCCGGATACTTGAAATTCAGTCAGTATTTCCTTTCACTTGTCCGTGAGAACCAGAGATTCATATTTGGACTGATAACGTGTAGTTTGTTCGGTGGAAACCACTTGTGTAACTTTTCAAACTAAATGGACTTTTCATCTCATGAGTAATTCTCAACAACGCAACTGCTAGCCCTTTTTTCTTTTAGTTCAAGTGTTTTTAGACACGATGTTTCGGATTCCGCAGGTGGCGTTTGTCCGTCTGTCTTTCACAAGACAGACTATTATATCGACATTAATAGAGGAAAATTTTATTTTTTATATCTTTTTTTCCTTATTTTCTTCACGAATTGGAACCAGCACCTATTTTGACTATCTGTGGATTTTCGTTAACCCATTTATTTTGTTAAAATATCATAAAAAGAGGTTTTTTCCCTTCGTGTTTGTAGTTCAATTTCAAAGGCATCGTCCCTTCATCTCCAAGAGACCTAATTAATTTTATAGAGAGTTCAAGTTTAGCAATCGTGGGTTTCTTTCACAGTTGTGCTACTGCTTGTTTGTCTCCCCAGTATTATACTTTGACTGATTATCTCATAATGTTTTCAGGTGCGCACCTGGTCTGTTGAACCAATGTGGTTTATGGTTGTTTTATTATTTTATTTTTGGACTCAGTTTTATGTTATTTAACTACGCACTCGTAATATTTGAGCGCATGTAATTAAGCAGCAGGACAATTCTCAGTATTGCCTAATAGTAAATGTTCTCCGCATAACTTTAGTTTCTTGTAATAAATATGACGTGAGTATTAGCAGACACTTTCTTTAAATTTCTCTTTTATGGACATTTTTTAGTACTTTAGTTCCGGAAATGATCCGGCCGGCTTTGGTTGGTAGTAGTGCTTAAGGACAGGACAGCTTCTGTCAACTCTGTCCTTACAGAATTTTGTTTTATTCTTTGTAATTGCTGTTTTCATATTTTGTTTGAAGACCTAAACTTTTTTGAAATATTCTTAACATTGAATTCTTTTAAAATCCATTTGCTTAAGTTGTGCTTGTGTCATTCTTGCTAAGTATAGCAAATGATCAATCTACTATTTTTTTAAAATATTTTTAGTGTTTCGAGTATGTGGCAGGTCCATTCAGGACGGTTTATTGTTCTCCATTTTTCTATTGCTCCCAGGAATGAATACTCATTGACGGAGAACCTTTGCTGCACTATTTGTTTCTGGAGATTGAGTGAAAGTTTAAAAAACACTCAATTTTTTAAAACTTGTTTGTGTTTATTTGTTTTATAAGGAATTATTAATTGTTTTTCCCAGGCAGGAATTGAGTTAGTATTCCCAGAGGCTTGCTGGATTATTTGAGCTTTTTATGGAACAAAGAAGTTAAGTTTGTGGTATAGATAGATTGCAAACTTACTGAAGTAAATAATTCAATGTTTATTTCCTTAGATTAGATTTTTAAAAATATATAGAGTATTGTTTTGATATTCAAATAACTTCAGGGGACACTCGAACACATAGCCTATCTCATTTCTCCTGCAATTTTTATATAAAATGTAGCACACGCCATCGGAATCAAAACAATGCCCTTGTATTATAGTCCGACAGCCAAATGTTTTTATTGGCCCGAACCCAAAAGTTTTATATAAAGTTTCTTTTTATTGGTGATAACTTTTAAGTAGGGCCTATTTGAGACGAAAATGGATGATGACACCTTGTCACCCTCGGGAAACTCCCACAATTCAAGATGGCGTCCGATACCATCACTGTTCAATGCATTATGCAGTATGACGGAATAATGCTATATAACACACCCAAACTTTGGTATTAAGTATCTTTTATCGTTAGTAACTTTGAAGTAGAGTCTATTTAAGAATAATATTTTGTCACTTTTGGGCAACTCCCGCAATTCAAGATGAAAAAAAAGAAAAGAGAATAGATACGCATCATTATTAAATCACAAATTACCATATATGTTGACACAAAACACTACAGTAGATTTAAGTGACAAAGATGTTTAAATAGACCAGAAATTATTCCTATATGCCGTCTCAATGAATCTCCAAGTTGTTGTTATCTTCGTTTACAGAGTAGTCAGATAAGCTTAGTTTTATAGGATAAACCTCGAAATTTTGTTTTGATTAACTTCAAAATGGAAAAAGTTGTTAAATATACGTTTATGAAAAGTGTCAATTTACATGTTGATGAAACATGTGTATTAATTTTTATACGCCATATAAGCCAAGGACATTCAAGCAAAAGCTTGAGCAATACTGGAAAATATATTGTGAATTATATTTTAGGAAATATATAACATCGATGAAAACATTTACAAGATAACCAACTTCCCGGTGTTAAAAGTCTTGCCAGTATTTAAAAGAAAATATTATCAATCATTTTCCACAGAAAACACTGTTTCGGAAATAACGAAAATGTTTGTAAAATGTACCGAAAAATACGAGGAATGCCGAGGAAGGTGACAGTTTCCTGGACCGCATTGTTACTGGCGATGAAACGAGGATATTGCATTTCACGCCGGAATCGAAGCAGCAGAGCATGGTGTGGAGACATCCGGGTTCGCCTGTGACAAAAAATTCCGTTCAGTGCCATGTGTTGGGAAAGTGATATTAACGGTCTTCTGGGATTGCCGTCGACCGCTCCTGCTGGATTTCATGCCACTAGGTGCAACCATCAATGGCGACAGTTATTGTTCCACACTTTCACTTCTGCGGGTTGATATCAGGAAGAAGCACCGAGGGATTCTCGATGTGGACAACGTGGTTATCCTCCACGACAATGCGAGGCCACATGTGCCAATCAGAACCTTCGACTAGCTCCGGTCATTTCTCTGGGAGAGTCTGGACCACCCACCATACAGTCCAGACCTCACAAATAGTTATTTCCACGTTTTCGGTCCGCTGAAGAAGTTCCTGGCAGGACAGCGATTCACGTGCAACGATAAAGCCAAGACAGGAGTCCGACGGTGGTTCCACAGTCAGCCGGACGAATTCTACCACAGGGGCATCTCAAATTTAGTGCTGCGATAGGACAAATATCTGAACCGGTGTGGGGACTATGTGGAAAAATAGTGTAAGGTACGTAGAATAGTACGTATATTTGTAATTACCTGTACGTACCTTATTTCGGCTAATAAAAAATAGGGGCAAAGACTTTCTGATTTGCCCTCATATTTCATGCTTTCTGAGTACATATTTAAGCGCTTGTTGAATATAAAAATATGTATACATACAATGAATCTAATTATAGTATTTGGTAACCGTGTTAGCAGTAATATTGCAGATTGATTGAGACAGCACCTTTAAATAATTTCGACTCTTTTAGATGATTCTTTTTTTTTGTATGTATTTCAACTTACTGTAGTGAATTGTGCCAAGAAATATAGTAATTTCTGCAGTAAGTAATTATGGGAATATATTCTCTTTGTCTTATTTTCTGTTTTCAAAGTTCGGAGTACGGAAGAAATGACCAATGATTTCGTCATTCTGAGATAGTCTTCACCATCATGTGCACGGACGGAAATTTGCCTAATGTGGACGCACCCTTAGACTACATGTATTGTTCATCTGAGCGAGCGGGCAAATCACTCAATAATGCAATTTAGGTAATTTGCATTGCTTTGGGTGCATTACAAAATATAAACAAAGATATGTTTTGATGCTATCTACTCGCAGGTACAGATGCTCAACTATAAGACTGGCTATAGTTGAATATTTGGTTAATGATTGTTTTGTTCGAAGTTAAACTCGAATTAGTCCAGTCAAGTTAGCTGAATTTTTAGGTGAACCTAGAACAAATTGCAACAGAATTTCTGACAGCAGTTTCTAGATGAAACATGAGTGCTGAAAACGATAAAATAAAGTTTACTACTGTAACTCTTTTCGTAATATCACAAAATTACATGTTTTGAAGAAAAGAATAAAAACTCAAATTTACTTAATTCGCTGTCGTATAGTTGCAGTACATATTTTATTTACTTTTCTTTATTTACCTTCTACAGAAGTTGAAATGACAATAATAGCAAGCTTAATCATTATGTACGTATGTATACAGTAATAAAAAGAGGCAACAAATCCGAATAATAAACATTTATTTAAGTGTACAATTTCTTGAACGCTAGGCACTAATGGGATGTGCTTTTTATAGATTTAACTCAAGGTTTAAGCATGTTTCATCGCACTATTATTTCATTGATTTATTACTTCATCACGCCATTTAGCCTAGGATACAGTATGGATGAAGATGAATCCAACGCCACATCATTTGTTAAAATCATTGAAGTAGTTTAGGCTCTAGGAGGTAAGAAACTTACATACATACATAGCAGGTAAAAATCGGCCATGTTGTTGATTTCCGTTATGTTGGATTTATTACTTCATAGCTTCATATAGCCTAAGACACAGTATGGATCAAGGCAAATCCAACGACACCTCATTTGTTAAAATCGCCCAAGTAGGCTCTACGAGGTAACAAAAAAACTCGCCGTTTTGTTAATTTCCGCCATATTGGAGTTGTGAATAGGGTTACAGTGGTAGATTTTATTCCATCGTTTTCAGAACTCATTTTTCATCTAGAAACCGCTGTCACAAATTCTGTTGCAGTTTGTTCTATGGCCATTGCTATTTTTACTGAACTAAATTGGGTAAATGTACAGCTACGGACAAAAGTTTTGATGCATGTCTTGAGAATATTTCCCTATTTCGCAGCGATTTCCCTTGCGGAGGGAAATTTCCCGCGGTACAGGGAAGTTCCCTATCGTTCGAAATTTAAACATAATCCGGCGCTAAAACGAAGTGCAGATGAATTAGGATGGACATTGTAACTGTATTCATAAATAAGTATGGAATTACAAGCTAAAAGATTTTAAAATAACAATAATTCTTAATTAAACACGGAATGTCATATCATTTCATAATCTTCCCGTAAAAGCAAGTAAAATTATAAATAAACTACCGTTTAATAGGCTGGCCGAGTGGTTATCATGCAGAGTTTGTAATAAAATTTAATTTTGTCCCGGCTTCAAATCCTGGTCGTCGGTAATATTTTTTCAAACGTACATTAATATTGATAATCTTCAATTTATTATCTTTAGGTTATTTTTTATGTTTTACACCAATTAAACAGACTTTGCAAGAAACTTTTCACTATTACTAGTAAGGAAATATATTTTTAAAATTGAAATAAAGTGTAAAACACTGACAACATGAAATATGTTTAAAGCATTCAAGATTTACTGATTATAATTCTTAATTGAACAATAGCTGTTATTGCCCCTATTCTCTCGATAATAATAGAAACTAGTTTAAATCATAGTTTTACTACGTATGCCTAGGTCACATAAGACTGGTTACCTATCAGATGCTGCTTGCTATTGGCTGGTTGTAGCAGCAGCAAGCAGAGTATGCTGAAAGTTCACACTTGGTTTGCCATCGTTGGCATTAAATGCTGCTGGTAGCTATAGT
>JAGDQP010002142.1:68018-109099 GCA_022664845.1 Lepisma saccharinum
GGCGCAACAAGGTTGTACGATCAGTACCCCAAGTGGGATGACTTAAAGCACGCAATAAATTCAGAGCTCTCGTACAGGAAATTTTAATTTGGCGAAGGTGACTACGCCAATTTAACTTGGTATCAAATAACAAACCGAGGTATCGTACCTCCTCGACGAACTGGAGTTGTCTGTCTCCAAGATAGAGATCTGGGTCAACGAAACAAGTTCGTTTACGGCAGAAGTGGACACAGACTGTCTTCGTTGGTGAAAAACGAAAACCAGTCTGGTGTGACCAGTCAACAAGACGGTTAAGCGTCAACTGGATCTTCCGGGCTGCGAGGTTGATATTCGCAGACTTACAGACAATCGTCAAGTCGTCAACCTATAAAAGACCTTGCACAGGGGGGCGAATACAAGCCATAACACTATTCACTGCAATAGCGAACAGTGTTACGATCAGCACACTCCCTTGAGGTACGCTATTCTCCTGTAAATAACGCTCTGAGAAACGATCACCAACACGCACACGAAAATATCGATCCCTAAGAAAATTTTATATAAAATGGGCCATGTGGCCCCTTATGCCCCAATCATGAAGTTTGCGTAGTATCCCAAATCTCCAGGTGGTATCATAGGTCTTCTCTAAATCGAAGAACACAGTAAGAACATGTTCATTCCGGAGAAATGCATTCTGAACAATAGACTCTAACCTGACAAGATGGTCGACAGTTGAGCGATATTGGCGAAACCCACACTAATCATTTGAAAGCAAGTTGTTATGCTCCAAGTACCACATTAGGCGTCGGTTTATCATTCTCTCAAATAGCTTGCATACGCAGCTAGTGAGAGCAATGGGCCGGTAACTGGTGGGGTTTAGTTTATCTTTGTCCGTTTTCAGAATGGGAATGACAATAGCTTCTCGCCAACTAGGAGGGAAGCTATCAGTTCTCCAGATATGATTGTAGAGATTTAGCAAGAAGACCTTTCCTTGGGAGGGAAGGTGTCGCAGCATTTCATAATGAATATCATCCAGTCCAAGGGATGTGTTTCTAACATCCCGAAAGGCAGTTTCAAGTTCCCACTCCGCGAAAGAGACATTATAGCATTCAAAATTATTCGAGGGGAAGCGTAGAGGTATTATCTCTGCCTGTCGTTTAATGTTGACAAAATGAGCACTATAGTGCTGGGAGCTGGATATTGCTGCAACGGCTGCTCCAAGAAGATTAGCTATCTCTTCTGGGTCACTATGCAAGACATTGTTGTGCTTCAGAGCAGTCAATGGCTCGGAGCGACAGTTGCCTTGCAAACGTCTGACACGTTCCCACACGTCTCGGATTGGCGTTTGTGAATTGATGGAAGATACGTATTCACGAAAAGATGTGCGCCGAGTTTGTTTCATGAGACGTCGAATATAAGCTTGTGACTGTCGAACTGCATTCAAATTTGCCGCTGTAGGATATCGGTTGAACACTTGTAAAGCGCGACTGCGCCGTCGCCGTGCTACCTCGAGCTCATCGTTCCACCAGGGAACAGAACGCCGACGTGGCGCTCGGCCAGACTGTGGGATAGAACATCTGGTAGCTCGCAAAATTTCACGGTTCAAGCACTCAACCGAATCATTCAGGAGCAAATCTCCTTGATCAACTAGTTGGACACGAGTTGCATATTTAGTCCAGTCAGCACGCTTCAGATGCCAATGCGGTAATTTGCGTGGTTTAAAAACTCTAAAATAACTGGGAAGTGGTCACTACCACATAGATCGTCATATACACGCCATGCCAGCATGGGTGCAACAACTGCACTGCAGACAGACAGATCTATCGCTGAGTATGTGCCACGTGCCAAACTAAAATGCGTGTTAGCACCAGTATTTAATAATACTAAGTTGGAAGCGTCAATAAACGATTCAACTATTCTACCGCGGACATCTGTACGAACACTACCCCAAATAACATTATAGGAATTAAAATCGCCAACTAAAATTATAGGTTGAGGTTAACTGCTGCAAGAGATTCTGAAGGTCAAGGAGATTAAAGTCTTGTTCCCTTGTGATACATAAATTCAGGATTGTAACATGCTGCTCAAGGTGGACGCGAGCAGTAACCGCCTGTAGGTTCGTAGTAATGTGGACAGGTGTTGAATACAGCGTATCAACAACACCAATTGCAACACCGCCACATGCGCGACCATCCGTGGGAAAATCTGTGCGATAGAGTGTATAGTCCTTCAATATCACAGATTCAGTTGTTTTAAACTTGGTTTCCTGGAAGCAAACGACAACAGGGGAAAGATCTGATAACAAGACTTGCAGTTCTTCATAGTGGGAATGAAATCCGTTAAGATTCCATTGCAGCATAGCCATTGGGATGAAGATCAATAAAAGTGTTACCTTTTAAGGCGAGGTTTATTAAATTTCCCTCCCTTTGCGACTACAGTATACTCCGAGTCCATCAGATCGTCCTCAATCAGATCAGATTTGAGGGATGAACTCGGCGCAGTAAGGGCAGGTGGAGAATTTTGATGTGCCAGTTGAGTAGCAAGCACAGTAGTGAGACGTTTGGTGCTCGTCGCTAGTGGAGACATTCGTCCAGATCGTAAACTTTTACTGGCACGAACAGTAGAGACAGCCCGTGGAGTCCTAGAAGACTGCACAGGAGACATGTGTCTCTGAGGATGCATCGGCGAAACCTGATAAGTCTGTGAGGTTTGGCGATTTCTTGGTGATTTATCAGGTTGACGTCTCTCAGTCTGAGTTGATACATCAACTTTCTGGGTGGCAACCGAGACAGTTTTAACTTGTAGTCTAGCAGCTACAGTGGAAAACGCACAAGATGGAAGGGTGCGTTGAGACTCTCATACTCGACGTTTTGCATCACCAGCAGAAATTTTCTCTATCACCATGAGCTCGCGAATTCGTTTTTCCTCTTTGAATACCGAACAGTCACGCGACCAGGCCGTATGCTCACCCTTGCAGTTAACACACTTAGGCTTCAGTGACGTGCAAGGATCCGCACCATGGCTGCTGGTACCGCATATTGCACAAACAGCAGAGGTCGCCTTACACGACGTGCTGGTGTGTCCATAGTGCTGACATTTAAAACAGCGGTAAATAAGGACGGACAGGTAAGCAATAGAAAGCTGCCTTCACGTCCCTGGGAAGCTGTGGCATGGCAAACGTCAAAATTAGCGAGCTCGTGGGTTGGAGTTCGCCACTCTTTCGAGTTTTAATTCGTCTAACATTAACGACACCTTGGCTGGCAAGTTCATTCTTAATATCCTCTTCAGGGACATCTTGCAAATCCCAACAAGAAATTACGCCCTGAGTAAAGTTCAGTTGACGGTGTGGTTCAACTTGAACTTCGAATGGTCCTAAGGTCTTCATTTTTAGGATATTAGTTAACTGTTTATTATTAACTGTCTCCACGAGCAAGGTGCCGTTGCGAAGCTTTTTAACATTCTTAAGCTCACCTGCAACATAATGAAGTTGTTTCTGTATAATGAAAGGGGATAACCCCTTCAAACCACCTGGATTCTCTGTTTCGTTCTTGACCTTAATTACAAGATATCGTGTGATAGTCGGTACGATTCTTGTCTGTTCCTCTACTACGATTTTAGCTTCTTTGTCACTGGTTGATTCATTAGCTGTATGCGCCTTCTTGCTTGCATCAGTGACTTTATCTTCATTCTGTCTCTTTCTCTCTTTCTCCGAAGGCGACTTATTAGGATGTGGTGGAGCCATGATGAATGAAAGCCGTAAATGTCCACACTTCTCCGTCTTCGTTTCGAGGAGCCAACGAGGCTGCCGGGTACTACCCTCATCGCCCTTGTCAGCAAGCTGGAAATCGAGGCGAAGTCCAATGACTTGGCGTCGAAATCACTTGTACTCCCGACTGATGGATACTTGGGACACCCACTCCCCCGAGTGTTGGCGAGACCAAAGGTCCGAAGAGCTCCCCAATGGCGCACTTCCCAGTCTCAACGAGCTAGACCATCCAAGAATCTGCTGTTAAGAACTAGGGGTTCCGCCCCCTTTCCTCAGGTCCCAGGGGCCAGCGTCAATGAAAGTACATCCTATCACATCCTTGAGCATTGCGTGGAGGTGCAAGTTACAGCACAAGAGGAGATGAAATAATGAGTCATCAATGGATGAAAAATGGGGTAAATGTAAGTGAAATCCTCTCTGCTGGTCCTCCTTTCAAGCAGCGTAGGTGTTTAGCTGCGAGGGCTGATTGCATCCAGCAAAAGCCAGCTGGACGATGGGGTCGCCAATTCCCTACGCCGTTGTTGGCTGATTGCAACCAGCATAAGCCGGCCGGACGATGGGGTCGCCAATTCCCTACGCCGTATACGAGCAGCGATGGTCTGCTGATCGGGTTATCTGATGGTGTCATCACGTTGCGGTCCGTAGACCTGCGATCAGGTCGCCAATCCCCTACGCAAGTGGGAAGTAAAAATTCTCAACAGAGAAGCACTCTGGCCCTGCTGTTGGACTTCCCATAGGCAGCAACGATGTTGGCAGCTGCCAGGGCTGATTGCAGCCAGTTAAACTGACTGGGCGATGGGGGCGCCACTTCCCGACGCCGGTTTGTGTTCGCCTGGTGAAACTGAGGTAAACCCTGGAAAACCTCAGTAAGGATGGTCGGCTGCGGAGTTCAAACCCACGTGTCTATCCATTACCGATCTGAAGTTCACGACGTTATCGCCTGAACCACGGGATTGGGTTTCTAATTTGATAAATAGATACGCGATTAACAATTTTACAACCTTATAAATAAAATATAATCTGAGTTTGGGGAGTGTAAGCTTAAAATTGGGAAGGAGTAGAGTTTCAACGGCATCTATCGGTTTTTGACGGTAAAATTTTAATGTTCGGGCTCGTCTCGAGAATTTTGGGGGATTTCCCCACGGGGGAATCTTGCAGAATCACTGATTGGTATTCAAATTTGTTAAAATTACATGGGGGATGTAATGGTCAGAAATTGTATATCACGAAGCGTAGCTTAGTTCTGAGGAGAAAATATATGTAAAAAAAATGAAATTATTTACATTACATAAAGAGCCATTGCAATTTTATCAACCGTGCTAAGAAAATGGTAAATGTTTGCATTTTGGGGCCATTTTAGAAACTAATGGCTTTGGCCCGTCTCGAGTCCATTAGTTGTTAAGTCTCTAAAATCCACAAACATCCATGCTTCAGCCGGGATTCGAACCCGGGACCCTTGATTATCAAACATGCTGTTAAGAAGCGTATTTTTTAAGCAATGTCCGGATTTCTTTTCCATTGTATTGACTTCTTGGACCTTGTACTTTTTCATATTTGATGCTATCTAAAATAACGAAACCTAACAGAACCTACCTCAGCCGCCGTAGCCTATTGAATCTAGTCAAAAGGGGAAAATATGAAATTACGTTGACAAAAAGGGTAGAATTGATTAGTGATTCAACCAGATCCCCGTGTGGAGGTGTCGCCCCCAAAACCTCGAGTGCACCCCAAATTTTAAAAAAATGTTTTCAAAAATCGATAGAACCCACACAAAACACCACTTACACCCTGATAATGTTGGCTTAACGCCCCGCGAAAAAAAAACACACCTGAAAATCCTGACGTAATCCTTGGAAGGGTTATGAAGTTATTACAATAGAGTATTACTTAATTAATATCTTAACTTTTATAACAGTGCTTCGTTCGCTCGTCATTGGCGGCCAGTGATTCTGCGAGAACCCCCCGTAGGGGTGTCACTCCCCAAAATTCTCGAGTATTCCCCAACATTAAAATTGTTTTAATAAAAAATCAGCAATTTGATAAATTAATTTTATAGAAAATAGATTTATAACACTGATAACTGAAATGCTTCGGGACAGTGAAACCCTAAGATTTTTTATATTTTATCAAATAATGTTTATTGCAAATTTCGTGCAGATAGGTCTAACAAAATGAAAATCATTGGAACAATTGATTTTTTATAAAATAGGTCGGCAGCAATAAATGCGGCTCTGAGCTAGTCTAGCCAATACCTATGCAACAACACATCAAGCATCTCTCTACATCTTGTGGTTCCTGAGATTATATTTACACACATGGACAGACGAACGAACTGAGCGGTGTTATAAGATCCCTTTTTCAATAGCTTCGCTACCACAGAAAATAAAATGTAAATTAAAACTCTTAAATTGAACTATCAAAACTATTATTAATACGTTACTATTGCGTTTCGTGAAAATGAAAAAGATAATATCTGTCCCATTGGGGTTCGAACCATCTGAGGTAAAAGTATAGAAGTTTAAAAAAAGCAAGCACTTCAACCGATTACACCACATTTCTAGCAATGAATAACCTTTAAATGAAACAGTGATATGATCATAGTAAATTCGGTTACAAACACGTTTTTAAAGTTTAAATTTATTGAAGTGTATTATGCACGTAAGTATATTATCGATTACATCATCTAATGACGCCTACATACTTTCTGTTATTTGTTTTATTTCTTTAAGCTTGCGGGTACTTAACGGGCCAGCCAAGGGAAGCTGTGAGTGAAGACTACGGAACAAGCTTCTCAAGTGTCCGTTGTGTAGCCCGCGAAACGACTCTACGTCTACATATGGCTCTTAAATTTTTTAAAAAAGGCATTGATAGACGAATTTCTATTACTTTACTCTGCGCAGCCTACTTTAGAAATACGTGTGACGTCTATGAACGAAACCTAGTTAAAAATTCCCGTTGGGTTACAAAGAAAAATCCCTTTGCGGGAAAAACGAGGGAACTTTACAACTTGGTGCGATTTTTGGACTTGGATTTTTGGATTTTGGGAAATTTATCGACGCTAAATATTATTTTATTTTATATCACCCTTGATTGGCTGCATATGAGGACAATATTTTTTACACAAATACATTACGCAATTCTGCATATTCTTACAAGTCAGTGAATTTATACGATGTTGTAATATATCTATTTTTTTAGAAAAGAAATATTAGCTATAGACATGCGTCAAAACTTTTGTCCATAGCTGTACCAGTTATTGGCACTTTTAGATCACTGTTGGTTTGAAACTTGAAGTGCAGATCTATTCGGCCTTTATCTTTCTGGTCATGGCTAACTGTAAACTCTAAGTTCTTTCCTGAAATTAATTGTACAGTGAAACAATAGAAATGCAGAACATGTATGTTTTAATTAATTATTTTTTCCTCAAAACAGCAAACTGATCAATAGTTGGCGCCTTGTAACCAGTAGTTGGCACCTTGTAACCATTAGCTGGCACCCTTCATGCCCAATTATTGGCACTTTCGTTCACTATGCGTTTTCGAGACCTGAAGATGTGTATTAGCACTGCTGACAGTGAGACCAGTAGTTGGAACCTCTAACAAATATTTGTTCCTGTGAAGCAACGTATTACGTGAAAACAATAACGATCATATTTTCTGTCTTGAAGGTTTGGAAAGGCTATGTTAGAAATATAACTTCTTTTTAAAAACAGAAATTGCTCATTAATTGCCCCATGCCAAATATAAATGGGCACTATCAAGTAATGGTATATCAGTTATTGGCACACCCGGGTATCAATAACTAGTTTGATAATTGACATATTGGTGTATGGTAAGCGGTCTTTAAATATCCTTCTAGTTGTTAAAGGAGAAAAAGTCTACAATAATTACATTATAACCTAGCAATAAATAACTAGAGAAAAATGAAAGTACAGTCCTTAGCTTATCTGCTTAGATTTTGATAGGTTAAATTTGTAACTTAACGAAGTCTTCTTGAAATTATCTTAACCACGACCAATAACAAAAATAATGTGTTTCGTGTACAGAAGTCACCAAAGAAACAATAAGCAACGTGTCGGAAACAATATCAGTTTTTCCAAATTATTTTCGAGATGAATTAAAGAAAATAATATCTTGGGAGTGCCAATTTCAGAGTCTTTACCTCATACCTCTTTATGTTATATTGGGCTACCATTTTAAAAGATCGTTCACACTAAAGTATCACAAAGGCCTAGCCTATTACGAAAATAATGGACTAGGATATGTAAAAACCCACACTTGTACCGGTACCAGTAATATAAATTTAGGACCATCTACTGGAACTAATATAAAGAAGTTATCAAGTATATCGAGTGACCTGCAATTTGACTGCCTCCAGTCTGACCTTGAAAGGGTGATTTGGATAAGAGCGTATCTACCTATTTGCGGAAAATGAGATAGGCCTAAATATATTTTCTGTAAGCATGAATCTGTCACTAGGTGTCCAGGTGTTGAGGTGTGCATATCATCTCTTGGACTGGTTTATGTGTTCTTATCTATTAACGTATTCCATAAGAATCAATGTATTCAATAAAGACCTTTTCAACTCTTCTGAAAAATTATGAAAAGCTCGATATGCCCTTATTCGAATTACCATTAAAGGGTGTCTGGCTCCCTAGCCCCTCCCTTAGCTACGGGCCTGATGTGAAAAAAATTAACCTAATTTTGTATGCCATATTTGGAGGTGAATTAATATCCAAACCCGTTCTTATTATAGTGAACGTATGTAGGAACTAAACCTGATTTTTACACTTTTTTCCAAATTATAATTCGTGCACATATCACCAGTTTGCATGTCATGGTTCAAAAATATTTTCCGAAATCAATGCAAGAATGAACTCTGTTCTTTTGGAATCATAACTTTTAACATTTCAGTATGAATGAAACCTGAACATGAACAACGAAAATAAAAGCATACGAGTCGGAATTAGTTGTTGTCATTGCTATAGATAACAATGTAACAGGAAAACGTGTCTTACTATGTAGACACTATGATATTATGAATGGACACAGATATTATGAATGGAGAAGAGAATGAAGAGGAGAAGATATTTGAATGGACACAGATTTATCAGCAATTCTAGAGCATTCTGGCTGGATAAGTATTGTACTGCATAAATGAATCATATATTTTTATAAAGGGCATCAGTCCACAATTACATTATTTTTAACTTAGCAGTGTTTCAGAAAATACAGTTATAGCTGCACGTATTGGATTTAAAATGTAATGAATAAATCAATTTCTCTAAATATTGTGAACATTTACTTTGATGTGGTAAGTAATGAGAACGTTTTCTTTAAGAACAGGAACTGGCTCTCTACGGCGCATTCACAATAAACGAGACATTACGTTTTTTCGGATTTGTTCACCGTTTGAAGAGATCCTACGTAACGGATAGGATTTCATTTCTGATAGATCTTCTAGAGCTTCCAAAAGGTTCACGTATGGTAAGCACTCTCAGGTACGTCACTGTTTGTAACGTAATTTTTTACTGTTGCAAGTTCGCTAGTTTCCAAATTAGTGAAAGAAAAACGCTATGCAACCACTTTTCACTTTTTTCAACCGGAAACAAACATTTTGCTTTTCTTTACTACTTTTATGATACTGTTTTAGTCCGGCAGGTAGGTGAAATATTTGGCAAAATTGTGCCTTTAATAAAAGAAGCATAAGGCTTACAGCATGGATAAAACACATTATTCTAATGGTTTTAAGATATACGGTCATCTCAGATTTATCCGGAACCTGATGCCATTTTGAAAAATGGCGTCAAAAAATGTTTTTTTGCATTTATCTCACAAACGGTGGCCCGTACAGAATTGTTTCAAGAGTACAAAATGAAACATCATATAATTTTTTTTCTCAGTCGTTATTACCATTTTTCTCGTAGAACGAACGGTTACAAAGTTATTGCCGCTTTTTGAATTTGAACATTTCAACACTTAACAGAAAAGGATCCATTAACTTGGCCCCTCCACCACACCAAATTTTAGAAATAAATAGAATAACGTTTTGTACCTAAGTTTCGAGTTTTGCACCGCAATGGTTAAAAAGTTATAAGCACATAATTTTTTTTGGGGGGGAGGGGGACAAATTAATGGCAGCAATCAAGGTTTCTTTTTTCTTTTTACAAAACAGATAACGTATCGCCTTGACTTGAACCTAAAGTGTCCCGGTTTTGCTAAACTTTGGTGAAAAACGAGTGCAGTACGACACACCATCTGTTTTGTAAAAACAAAATTGACTTATAATTGCTACCATTAATTTCCCCCCCCCCCCAAATATATGTGCTTATAACTTTTTAACCATTGCGGTGCAAAACGATAGGCTATTTATTTCTAAAATTTGTTGTGGAGGGGCCAAGTTAATGGACCCTTTTCTGTTGGGTTAAATGTTCAAATTCAAAAACCGGTGATAACTTTGTAACCGTTCGTTCTAGAAGAAAAATGGCATAACAATTTAGAAAGAAAAAAAATATGATCTTTCATTTTGTACTCTTGAACAATTTCTGTACGGGCCACCGTTTGTAAGATAAATACAAAAAACAGCGTTTTTGGCCCCTTTTTCTCAAAATAGCGGCCGGTTCCGAAAAAAATTTGAGATGCCTTATATCTTAAAATTTTTAGAATAATGTGTTTTATCCATGATGTAAGTCTCATACTTCTATTATTAAAGGTTTCTTGATGGTACGGGTTTGTTGATGAAATCACTCCTTGAACTTTGTTCACACCGAGTTCCCTGGAAAAAGGTCCAGATGTGAGTACAGAAAGTGCATTTTTCAAGACATTCTACAACCAAACTTCTATTGTTTTCAAAAGAGTCTTCAGCAAAATCAGGTAAGTTTCTTCCTTTCGATTTCCAATTAAACACATATACGAAAGAACTCCATGCTGAAAATCTTTTGTATCTTTACCCTGAAGCTGTTTTCTGACTTACGGTCCCACAAAAATTTCTTTTTTCATAACATTGTCTTTTACCTTCTTTCTTCATTTCTTTGATACATTTCTTGTTAATCCTAGTTTTCTGTGAAGATCTACCAAGGACTTAACACAAAGACAACAATGCGTTTCGTCCATTTAGTAAAATTGATGCACCAATATGAGAATTGTTAACCTCAAACACTGTTGAGGCTCAATGCAAGTTAGTTTTCCCGCTTTTTTCGCTTTATACCTACTATTCAGATTTCAGTGGAGGTAAACAGAAAATAACTTTCACGAACCAAAGTTCGTTTCGTACTTCAATAATGGGTACAATTAATTTTAAAGAAATGCTAGTAGCAACTTCAACATTGTGTGCAGATATTTTTGGGACATTATTCTGTACTAGTGTACAGCATTGGTATACGACTCTTGAAGTAGATGCTGAAGGAAATTTGTCCTTGCGATGTTGACCTCGTCGTCCGCATTAAAGATTTTTCTGTTCAGAGCTTTATCAGTACACTTTTACACTAACACGATTTCTTTTGTGGTAATACGTTCACACCAATGACAGAGTGCAATGCAACCCGTACAATGTTCACCTTACGTGTTCTGTATGTGATGATAAATGCTATCAGAATTCTCGCCCTTCAACACCGGCTTACGACCAGCTATTCCTATTCGAACGCTTCTGTAGTGACTGCAGTGGAAAACAACATTATTACTCATATATGAATGTAGGGATAAGTGCTTCAGCATTATCCTTCCTTAAATATTATATAATACCTTTTACCTGCCAAGAATCATTACTGTACGTAATATATGAAACGTAAATATAGCATTCATCAACTGGTCATTTGAGTAAACATACGTATACATCTTAAATATTTTTCTTTAAAAAATCTTTAGCCTCCGCAGGATTCAAAGCTAAGACGTCACGAGTACTAGTCCGTCGCATTAACCTTAACACCAGTGACTACCGACTTCGATCTAGTGTGTGCAGATGACTGACCAGGTTTGCCGTAAATCGAAAGAGATTGATTAGTCGACATTCTATTCTGATCAGACATCAGTATGTGATCGGACTAGTCGACATTCCACTCATTTGACATCAATATGTGGTCTAGAACATTCTGGCGTGTTCAGCAATTTCCAGCATGGGACAAAGGAGCAGTTTTGGATAATGTTAGCATAATCTAACGGAGAATCATTGAGGATTTCACTCTTTGGAGATGACTTCTTCTTAGACTTCCGCTCCATTTAGCTATAACTTGTTAGGGTTTTCGCAGTGCTCCAAAACAGAAACAAAGATTGAGAACCACTGCTCTCTTCTTCCCAATTTTCAAGGAAATGGTTTCGACTCAGAGCTACTGAGTGAAATGTGCTTACATTAGTATGTTTCTTTTATGAAAGTTTATATATTAGAAGACATTTAAAACTCAGAAATGTGTACGACATTTACACTACCTAAGTATCTCATGGAAGAAACAACTTCACATATATTTGTTAAGAAATTTACCGAATTACTCCTCAGATAAATAGCCGACGACCATTCATGAATGGTGATATGTTGCCTCGTTATTACATGAAGCAGTTTCGAGGTCGTGTAATCATTAGTCTATATGAAAAGCGTTCTTTATTTATCACTGTCTTTATAAAAATGCCGATACCGTTAATATATGATCAGGTAAATAGCTCTTACGCTCCATTATTTTGGTTGCCTCTAAAGGACCAAATGATGAATTATGAGAAGTATCTAGATATCATGATTGTCAAGTCATGAATTGAATAAGAATGGGATAAATGATTGAGAGGAAAGTGATACCTAAACTATGCTGGAATCTCTTGGTGCTGCTGTTGTTACTAAACTAGATTTTCAGGTTTGCCAGATTTTATGGTAATGTTAATTATTTTATTTTCTAGCTCAGGACAAGCCAGAAGAGTTTCATTTGCTGTTGCTATGCTACATGAACCTCGACTGATGATTCTTGATGAACCAACCGTCGGAGTTGATCCTTTACTTCGAGAAAAGTAACTAATCTTCAATTAAGATACTCTGTATAATTGAGATAAAACGATAAATAGGAAGACTTGACTTTTTACCTCAAGAAGACAAATATGCTATTAGTATATGGATAAGTTACTAACTAAGACACATAAGAGTCTGTCTGTTGAGGATTTTATGAAAAAAAATCCAGTTGGATGCTAGCTTACTTAATCTCTTACTTGTAATCTTCTTTTCCACATCTTTGCAATGCAATCTCTATTTAATTTGTGAAATATTGATGTGTCTATTTGTGTAAAAGAAATATTAGGGTATCTTAACTGTTGTACATTATATAGCCTATTCTATTATAGGTCTTATATTTACGGAAAAGATGAGTGAGTTATACGAAATCATTCTGTAAAACGTACTTGTTAAGGAAAATGTAACCAATTTGAAACTTGAAGATTATCAGTCAATAATGTTAATTACAAGCACTATTATCATTCAAAACAAGAACCTATGAAGGATACAGTGCTTATTAATGTGTATAGGATAACACCGTCATTACCAGAAAATTTTCATCACCCCAAAACTATGGCTAATCTACCGAAAAATCGTTTCAGAAGCATACTTCTAAGCATATTTCCAAGCATATGTCAACATTATTAACCATTATTTGGCAATGGATAATTGCAAGTTCTGTGTATGTATTCTCGAACTCTCGATCGTTTATACCGTCACGTACCCTATTGCGTAACATAACCATCTTGTACTAAGTGCACTAACTTGTAATGTGAACAAAGAAAGGGTCTTAACAATATTTGGATAAATAACGAATGATGATAAGTACTTATTTGACAAATGAGAAATATTTTAACACTATGGAATGAAACATGCTTACCATCGATTAAAGAAGTTTGACGTGATCAAGATTGGTGATTGTTCTAGTTCCGGTTAGAGTACGGTACTTCACTTTCATATATTACAAATTAATCTTTAGATATTTGATATTGTCCTTGAACTCATATATGTATTGGACATAGATTAAAACATGTCTGAAGAGAAGAGAAAGTATAAACTTTTGACATAGGTTGGAGATGAAAAGAAAGTATAAAAATTTGACCCAAGAAATTGTTAAAATGTTTCTTAAGCTTTGTTTTCGTTGTCTAAAGAAGTTTGCATCCCAAAACAAAAACTAACATTCCGTCGAAGGACTAGTATTCTCTGAGTAGGGTTGAAATAGGCTTACAATTTCATTACAGTATATCAAGATTACTTGACAAAGTTTCTTCAGTTGAGGGCCTTAACTTCGAAAGGAACAGAGGAAGTGCTAAAGCATTTAATTTATGTATTTTGTGTTTTAGTGCGCCTGTAAGTGTACAGTTGGACATGGGAAGTGAATTTATAAACATAGTAGTAGACAAGAATAAATCAATGTGAAAGGTTTGCTCACTGTTACTGAGTTTTTACTGTGTCCAAAGAGTCGTTGTAGACTGCTAAGTTATGTATTTAAGTTCTTAAAGATTTATCATCACTCGCAGGATATAACTATATATTTTCTCGCTCCCAAGAGGTGACAGATTCTGGTCAGACGCACATACCTACTGAATCGTCATGACAAAAGTTGGTCCCAAAGTAATATATCTACCACTGCCATAGGTAGAAAACTGCATCGGTGTTGATCATGGGGATAGGAAGCGCTTGTTACAGATCCATTTCAGTTGTGATTGTGTCTCTGTCAGTACGTTTTCACTTTTGTCTTATTTCTGTCAAAGACTTATATGTCGCTTTGGGTTTCCACAAATATAAGTCGTATTCTCGTAATTTGAGTCTAACAGGTTGTATTGATCAGATGTTTTGCTTGTGTCAGTACATGGTAATTTAAATGCAGTATTGAATTTATGATTTAATTTATGTTGGCGGTATGAATGAAACTACAAGCGCAATTGGCTTTTGGTTTCAGTCTTCCACATACAAATCAACATTTGCTGCAGGAGTTACATTATGGTCGTTCTGGGTTCTAATCCTGCTCTAGTGAGAACAGTATCTTGAGAAAGACTCAATAATATTCCTAACAGTATCCAGTTTCTCTTCTGTTGTCGGCCTCGACCATCGTACAGTTTTGCTGGCAATGGCGGAGTGTTTAATTTTGTGTCAGTGTTTCTTTTCCCACCAGATGTCCCGTGAACGATACGTAACTGACATTTCGTGATGACAAGCACATTCAAGAATACTTGTTGACTTACAGCTCTCTTTTTCACATGGAAAACGTGCAGCGAAACGGAAAGTATTTTGACGCCATGAAGCATTTGGATCTTTCCTGTCTTTAACTTAAGAACATTCATCTCTTGACCTGCAAATTACTTCAAACAGATATGCATTTCTTTTGCGAAATCCCTCACTTCACAATATGATCGAAATATAATGTCCTCTGACTCACCATCAATGTCCTTCATGTAGCGGTACCATTCACGCCTACAACACATAATATCAATGCATGTTCTATCCGGAACTTGGTCGTCTGTTCTTCATAACTTTTAATAGAATTTTGATACGCTTGCTTGTATACATACATCTTCCATCCGCCTTCACTCCGTGAACCTTTCCCGGTTTAACCAGTGAAGAAATAACACCAACACGAGCACATTTTAATGCTTCCGCCAGTGTCAGCAGAGCAGTGTGGCAAACACCATCTTAATGTGTCAGTTATCATGATTTGATGCAGTCCCAACTGGTGGCTAATGAACTGTTGCCACACATCTTACCGCGTAAAAGGCAAATTGATTTATTTATAAGCGTATAAACACATTAGGCATTGAATTAAATCATGAATGTTTCTCAGAAGATAGAGACGGTAAGCAGGTTTTCAAAATTTTGTGGGATACACCGCTTTTCCACTAAATCTCTAATTTCTAGGGGGGGGTGTAACTTTTTCTCCAAGAAACAACAACACATGAAACTTCATCTGTCACTTGGTCACGAGCGGTCGACACAAATCTAACCTTCAAGCTCATCCACTAGTTCCACATTCGAGTTAGATACAGACCTGTAATTGTATATATTACTGTTTAATACCTTTGCCATCATCTGTGTTTGATTTGAGGTAAATCTGACATAATCTACCCCCTAGACTGCTTGATATGGAAAGACCAGCTATCACAAAGACAGAAATTGAGTTTTTGAAAAAACTTTGCGTATTAGCCTAAATTAGTATTACAAAAAAATTGTTCTCAGAAGACTGAATTTTGTAATCTTTACATATTTTCACGTTGCGGTAAATTTCCTTATTGGTCCATGCAGTTGAATAATTTATAAAAGATCTTCGTTCTCTCTTTATGTTATATGAAATTATAACCAAAATAATATTGCTTAAATACAGTTTCAACGTTAAATAAAGTGTTTCTCATCGTATATTTTCGTGTTTAATTCTAAAGCATTCCTTAGAGCTTGACGGTTTAATTAAAAAGTTTGACAATAATGGAAAATTAGATTTCCTTTATATTTCGAATTTTACAACGTGATTTTGATAGTTTTGACCGGATTATCAAAATCAATTTATCCGGATTTGGCACTTCACCCGTAACAAATACAAGCGGTCAATTTTTGCGACCAGAATTCGAAATATATCATGAATGTATTATTCACCTCTTCCATTGGTATTAAATTTTTAGGCGTAAGAAAATTTGCATAAACACTTTGAAGATGGTAGTCACTGGGTAATTAATCTAAACAAATGTTGCAGATAATCCACATTTTAGTAACTCAGGGAGTTAAAATTTTCTAGTGTCATTTTTGCCGGGGACTATCATGAAAACATCCGAGTTGAGAAAGTTTGATCTGGTTTGATGCGATTTCCAATGCTCCGTTTTGAAGTTATCAGCTGCTACTGCACTTTTAATTTGATATGAATAAAGCACAAGCATCATACAGTGAAAGTAATTTGTTGCCTTCTTGCTGATTTTGGAAACTCAATTCATGCGTATCGAAGAGTAAATACGTTACAAAAGCCGGATGCAAATAGCTCCACGCGGGTTTTAAATCAATTAGGGGTGCTCACATGCATGCGTTGAATTTCAATGTGATGTTTATTGTAAACTCTCATCACACCTTCCTGGAGTGAAAAGGACAGAAAATCTTTATTGGTTCAGAGATAATCATGTGTTGCTTATGCTAAGCGTTCTGTCGATATCTCGATTCAACTGCAATACCTTGTGCTGAACCTATGCTGCACCTTCGTTTATATTGAAGCTAATCCGCCTAACGGAGTAGCACCACTAAATGTTAGGCATTACCCACTGTGTGTGCTCGAACAAATTCATTGGTATACAAGGACAAGTGATATGTTCATTACGGCCCAAAAGGCCTACTGCCCAGCACTACATTATCGTCAATCTATTATGTACCCTTACTTTAGAGACGTCTGTTGACTTCTAAAGGTCTTGAATAAACAAAGTAAAACGGTTTAAAAAATAGCTAATATGTCAAAGGCAACATCAAGGAAATCGATGCGAGTTTGAAAGCTTGGAGGCTTTATTTGTACGAACAAAATTGATAACAATTGCCTTCAGGTTTAGAGTTCTGCGACATCATTGCTCACAGTAGCCTTGTTGCTTTGTGATGATGTTGGTGTGAAGCTACTTGATCTCAGCGCTTGTCCCTAGGTGCTCACAGAGACTATCTTTGTTTTGACGTCATCTGCCTAGCACTAGCTTACAAAGTAGTAATATGATATCACGCGATAACCTTCCGTGACTTTATCTTCTTGGTATTTCTAGGATTTGGCAACATCTAATAAATTTATCAAGTCAAGATGTTACAATGGTATTAACTACTCATTATGCTGAAGAAACGAGAAAAGCTAACAAAGTAAGTGTAACCTTGTACACTATTCTCTTCATTAGTCTTACTAAATTATTCTTTACTTCTGAACTCTGTGCATTTACTGCTAGTAAATGAAGGAAACAGAATCGAAAGAAATACTGTTGTTTTATAATTCTTTGATTGTTTGTTAATTCACTATGTTGTTTCATATTTTTTTTCCTGGGAAAAATCTTAGAGTCGTAGCTTGAATTTCGTTTAAATGCCTTGGTTGTGTGAAAGGCTTTTGTGGAAGAGATAATAAATGTGTCATTCAAGATGCAAAATAATGATTACGTTGAGAATAAGGCACACATACATAAATTCTGTCAAAAATCACAATGTTTATTCAAGTACATGGAATGCTCACCAACATCCATAATCAATAAACGCATAACCAAACTTCCTTATTAACATATGAGTTAACAAACTATCTAGTCTAGTAAATTTTATGCTGATTCTGGAAGATTCAAATGCATAAAACTAATTTTAATGAACCCATGAGAACATACCTTAATTTGTGGATAGTAATTTATAATGTGTAACTTTAGAGAAGCTATTCCTTGTTGAAATAGGAGTGGCTGTTGCACAGGTCAGGAATCGAACACGGGGATTTTCCCAGGCTTTTTCTTTCTGCAGCTATCGGCTCCAACACAATTGATGGATCTATTTCTTCTGAATTTACGGTTCTCCTTCCATTCACTGTGAGAATGGTTTTGGCTGTCCATATTTGCGTATTACTTATGCTATTCTACTTCCCTGTCCAAAGGTGTGGGTCCTTTGACTTTTCCTTCCGAGTGACTTATGCTCCTGTTGGCTATTGCAATGCACATGTGCAATGACTTGGAATGTTTAAGGGAAACATAATAGTGAATGATCTTGATGAGTAAAACCTGTTTACTTAATTGACAATTTTTTAAGTTGTCAATTTTCTTGTTCCTTAATCTTGCCAGTGACCTTTTATTTTCTTGAAAATAATTTACAGAATGGAGAGCATCCACTGCAGGTGTCCAAGTTCCGTGTTTGTTTGAACTACCATTGACTGTATATAAATTTCTTATAATTCTTTTGTATGAATATCTGAGATTGTGTGTCTGAATGGCAACAATACTATGTGAAATATTTACGTAAAATTAATATATTTAATTATTTTTTAAGTGATAACTTCCCAGATTTAAAGGAAAGCTATGGCTACCAGCACGTCAAGTCATGACTCCAATGCAGATATATGACCGCGCGCTGTGCCAATATTGCAGGGACGTCACTTTTAAGTTGTGACTAGAATGCAGGCACGCCCATTACCATGCCAACATCGCCGGCACGTTAACTGTAACGAAGTCGTAACTCCAATCCAGACACATTGGCTCTGCTAATCTGTGCCAGCAGATATGTCACAGTTCCAGTCTCTTTCTGTTATTTGAAGGTCCTGTGGTTTTATGACCTATCGTGCCTTGTCACGCGTTTGAGAGTATAGTCGATTCATATATACAATATTTTTACACCATAAATAAACATCTTTTCATCAGGTAAAGATATCTACATGACATCTTCTCCGGTCCTACCACGCATTATTATGTCCGATAGTTTGGCTCCGGACTCCTTTCCAACGCTTCCGGACTGCAATTCGTCACCAACCAGTAGCAGCGGATGAAAATCAGGGGAGGGATCTCAATATTTTTAAAACCACATTCACATGTTAAAAATTAAGATCACGTGCAGTTTCATTTCATAGTTTATGTAAATTATGAATATTCCTGGGTAGCTCTTAAGATGGCAGATGAGAGATACAATTACTGGTAATATTGTTCAATGTTAACAAAACATGTTACAAAAATGAGCATCCTATGAGTGAATTCATAACATCTTTGTAGTAGAGTTGGAAACTGTTGTGGTATGGAATCGTTACATTCGTCAACATGATTTAGTTATTCACTTGTTTTCAGAACGAACAGGAATATTTTCTTAATTTGGTTGGGTTTACAAGACTAATGGTATAATTTGTAAGATCCGAGAAGGTAAATCGATATATATCATGGATAAATATTGTAATACTTGTTAAAGTTACTAATGACATCTTAAAGAAAAACCTACAGGTAGCAACAGAGACTGGCTATGGAGTATTATTATATCTGATTAATAAAAGGTACTTTGGTAAACAGAAATTTGTGTTTTCTGTCAGATACTTATGTTGTAACTTAGAATTATATACGTCAAATGAAGTACTCGGCTGAACTTTAGATACTTCATCGTTAGGATTATATGTCGTGGTATACTGATTAAGATGACACGATTCCATGTTAAGATGATTCGATTATACGATTTCATGAGATCAGTTTTACTTAAGAAAATTAGGTAGTGTTGTATTATTGAGAATCAGTATACAACAGAAACACAGGATCTTTAATAGCTTTTCATGCATGTCAGATTTAATACGTGACAACACTGTGATCACATTACATTGGCAGATAGAACGGACGAGTGAAATCTAGATGAGATAGACAGCAAGAACGTTTGTCTTTGGAGCTTTTTATATGTATATTTTCTGCTAAGCGCATAAACATGTATTATTTATCGAACAACATAGTACGATTCCTTCACAGTACTATTATTATTACAATGATTCTATGGTTTCCTAATTGTTAAGGAGTTAAGAAAGAGGGAAAAATCAGGACCATGTTGCGAATGGTCTTTACATTCAAAACAATAAGAAAGCTTAACCTGACCACTAACCTGTCCTAACTTGCTCATGGTCACACAGTGGAGAATGTATAATTCCAAAGGCCATTAAAATATTCAACATGCCAATAAAAGTACAAGGAAGCATTAATTAATAATTAATAACTTAATATAGCAATGTTTCTTTACTTAAAGAAAAAATGTTCCCTTGCATGGCGATTAAACCTAACGTTTGTATAAGTCTTCCCAGCACTTGTTGCTGAAGTCTAAAACTCCGACAATAATACCTGTTCAAAATTTTTATTTTCTTTTATGCTATTTTCTTTTCACCAGGTTGGCATTATGAGAGCTGGTCGTATGATGGTGGAAGATAAACCGGAGGTGCTATTGTCTCGTTACCATGTTGATACCCTCGAAGAAGTGTTCCTCCAAATAGCTAGACAAGAGGGTGACATTGAAATAGGTAGCAGCAGTGTGCGTCAATCAGACTCCATAAGATTAATGCCAAGTCACATAAAAAACGTTAAAGAAAGATCAGGAAAGGTTATTTTGTTTTGTAAAGATGATTAAGTTAGAATATTAGAAATAAGTTTCTTTAAAACATTTAGAGTAGTTTTTGACATTGTAATCCAGTAATGTTTTTGGTAAAACATCTGAAATTGAATATGTGACACTAACAACGTTGTAACCATAATTTTTGAACCGTAATGTAATGACGAAAAAACGTTTTATTGATAATACAGTAGTGGTACTAGATTTAGATTTAAAAAATGTAGCAGTTTTTTCTGTACTGTGAAACGTGTGTTGAAAGAAAAATACAGCAAAGTAATATGACCGATTGTCTCCGGTAAAATTTAGTTTGGTTAATTACAGCCTTTTTCGTGGGATCTAACCAAGCACTAAATTATATTTTGTTTATTTTAAACCGGTATGTGATGTGTTCCAATAGCGGGTGGACATCCGAATAAACCTAAAACTAATTAGCATACCAAAAACATACTGTAATTAACGCGTATCATACAAGATGGCCGATTATTAGAGATAATCAATCTAACGATCACGCAGCATCGCAAGCTCGGGTTCTACGAACACATAATTTTCTTAAATAAAAAGTAACTTAATTGATATATCGTTGGAAAGCTCACAGGAAATCTAATAGGTTACTTGTAAATTTTAGTCCTATACTCACTAAGAGATTAAAAGAATTGACACAAAGCTACTACGGCTCTATGTTACAACATTACATAAAATAATTATAGCTACAATTGCAGCTGATATTGTGTTTTGCCCTTGTAGTTGAAAGAAAACCACATAGCTATCAGTGGTCAGGAATAGAGGACCAGCTCCAGTAGTACAAAGTCAATTTACATGTTGAGAAAATCGGTAGATATCAGCTTGTTTTTTCTTTGATTTACCGTTTACTTGAATAAAAGGACGGAAATGAATATATGTTCCGGTTTTCTCAACCTTAAAGCAATCTTGTGTTGCCACAGAATGCTTTCAAAGACGTGTTACATGATAGATTAAAACTTTTAAATCGACGATGGCATCCTGCGTTGGTTCTCCAATTCTAGCCTTGTGTCTTTCTCTAAACAACAAGTACATAAAAGAGTACTGATTGGGATTGTAAATATAATTATTTGCGCCTAATGGCGAAAATATATTTATGTATTGCTTCAGTAATACATACGTTCTTTAACCTTTAGGTAAACCGTTGAATATTAGGCTTTCGTACGTTTATACACGCGAAAACGTTGAGTCAACCAAATTTCGTTGAATAAATCGTCAAAAAGGCTGAAAATTTACGTATTTCTAAACGTTAAATGAATCTTGTGCTACTGAGGAGGATAATTCAATTGTAATCGGACCAGTGGTCACCACTCGACCACCTCTAATTTTGTAAACATTTGCACCCAGATATCTAAACTCCTAAGTTAAAAAGCTCGCTAAGTAGGAGTGATCAATATGTGACTGATAGAATGCTTGACAGGAAACACTTATCTGAGTGACTATCGAACGTAGCACTGGTCTTTTCTGATTGGTTTTATTGAACATGCAATATAACGTGCACCTCCAATAGAACGAACGATTAGTTCTTCAAGAAAGTTATCAGTGTCTTTACCGAAACATTCGATAGTCACTCAGATAACAATTTTCTATTAAAAATTTAAATTAAAAGACGAGAAAATAAGCAAGTCCGTTCTGAGCAAAGAATAAACACTATCATGAAATTCACTGTGCCTGCATAGCGTTTTGTTTTTCACTCAATCCTATTTTTTATAGTAAATTTATGTTAATTTCAGAGTTGTAAATATATATTAAGTACGAGAATTAAGGTAAATGTATTGGCAACAGTGGTGTTGTAAGATACTCGAAACGTAATCTGGTACTAAAATATGATTAGCAAGAACAATATCTAGTGTAGGTTATCACTTACTTGGTGATTTGGAAAGGAACAAGGACCTAACGCACACTTACCTTGCCAAAGAACTTTCAAAAGCATTTTAAATGTTCGAACAGCGTACCTGAATAAAAATTAGGGTTTCACGTGATCACAATGCAAGAACTGTTAACAAGAAATCAGGGGTGCTTAGGAATGTCGCACTACTCTATCATACAATTGCGCAGTAAGTGAATGCATTTCATTGTGATCAAGAAAGTCCAAGAGAACTTCCCTCGTTCTGGACTCCTCAACATCCCAGAGGATAAGGTGCTGTGGGATAGGATAGTACGTGATTTTCGCAAATCCTTCTTGCGTTACGACCACGTGAAAGTTTAACTTATACCGAGGGGCGATGTTTTGACTTTATGAACTTGGTTTAGATAATTTTGACACGAGAACTGGAATTGACATTCCTCGTAGGACCTTTTTCTCCCCATATCACCAAGCAAATGATATTCTACAAGAGATGGAGTGTGTCAGTAAGTTAAGGGGTCAAGTGGATCACGTTTTAATGCTGATCTGTAGATCGTGGATCACATGGTGTGGGACAACGTTATATGACCCACTCTCGACCCACGGCCCATCCGGACCCACTACTCACCACGACACAAATTATCCTGGACCACATTCACTCAGCTCCAAGTAACATACAAATTTTGTTAAAGCATGATATTACGCTTGACTGCTGAAACTTGTAGACCTATAAAAATGCTAGCTAACGCTTGAGTCCACGGCACAACCACTTGACCCTCCCCCGTCCTGCCACATGAAGAGACCCTGGGCTTACCTCTCACCTCCAAGCACGTCTCTCTACATTCACAGTCGAAGTGCAAGAGTTGGTTTTGAAATCAGGTATTATACGCGTATTTTCAGTATATATTATAGTCATATATTTATTATATTCAAGTGTCAACTTTAAGATATATTTAGTACGATTACAAGACTCTGGGCTTATTTTTTTGTTCCTCGACCTTTTTTAAAAATATAATCAGGTGACGCATGAATAGGGTCTTCTTTCCGCTCTTTTTCCATAATTCTATGCAATTAAAATTAAAAGTATTATTCAGTTTTTGTTGTTGTAGTTGCCTACTATTGCGTTTATATAAATTGTTAAAAATAAATAAAATATTATGTAATAATTTTCGTAGTAATAGTGTCTATCAGTTACATAAGATGGGTCAAAGTGTTTGCGTGCCGAGTCTTATATTGATATTCTCCATCATAGTGGGTCGTGGGTCAAAATGCGTTATGGTGGGTTGTGGGTCACGTTTTCATTGACCCACATCATCTCTGCACAATGCAAATTCTTGTTCTTGCTAATACAATACTCATTTTATACTACCCAACTGAGTTTTGAGCGTCTTTATTTAACAAAATATATAGCATTGCCAGTACCTTTCCCTCAATTCAAACAATCTTTGATTGATTTATAAAATTCGTGGTTCAAAATCACAAATTCATATGAGATTTCACAGTTAAATTCAGATGAGATCAAATATAATTCCAAGATTGTGAAAAACTTTCAAAATTGTGTTTTTTCTTTAAAGAGATCAAGGAACATTAAATGTCAGTGGTGTTCATGCGCCCATTTCATCGCCTTGGTTTGGAAGAATATACTTGTCCTAATTCGCAGTTACGGGTAAGCGTACACAGTGTAGTCATTATGTTGCCAACAACAAAATTGTCTCTGTCCGACCAGAGCTATTAACTTAATACAATAGTCTTTAGTCTCCGTTTTCCAATGGCAAACGCCTATGTTGAAGTCTATAGTACATGCAGCTTATAAAGACACCTGACGAGAAACTAGAAATCATAATATTTTAATATCTTCGTTTCTTTGAGTATTATTTTAAAGAACGAGGGTCAAAATAAAAGTAGAGAGTTATTAGCTTCTTATTAAGATTGATATAACCTCCAAATCGATTGAACTAATAAAAATCTTCATGGGAATCTAAGCATATCACGCCTTGATTCGACAAGGTTCTTACAACATTCACCTATGCATTTTGATCCAGGAATTTTTTGATTTGTTCTTCTGTGAATATTTGAGGAATCCAATTTCACTTATGACAATGAACAATAGTATTTCAGTCATTTATACGCGTGAAGTGTCTTGTTTTTAAAAGAATTTTAGTTTTTGTGTTTACCAAGATTTTCCAGTTAGAACATTGTCTTCTGGAATTCAAGTTATCTGAGATAAGTAATGTTTTAGTGATATAACTTTCTCATTCTACAGTTTAAGGAAGTACCAATTTTTGAGTAAGTTTTACCAACTCAATGCAAATTAAGTATATAATATTCTACAAACAATACAGTTACACCTTTGTAGTATTCATATCTACTATAAATATAAACGGAAACATTGTTTTTATGTCCCTTGTCTTCAACTATGAAATTTTACTGCCTTTCTTCTCTACTTTTGGTTTCAGGTCCGGACCAGATTTGTGCTTAAATAAATCTGGCTTGTTTTAAGAACTATTTATTGCTTAATCCTCATTTGATTTTGTATTCACCTTGTGAAAACTACCTGCCTGTATAAGGCTAACTTATAACTAATTTAATACAAGGTCTATGCAAAAGTAATACATTAAATACTTGCAACATGAATAATATAGTTGAACCACGTGAATGTAGCAGCATCGTTTTGTAAGATCTGAAGGGTTCATTTTTATCACAATGAATTGATTTCGGCGATTCATCTTTTTCAAAAGTCTGGGTAGTTCCACTGCTGAGCGAAAATGCTTCTTTACGAATTGCTCTATTTATTGGACTATGGCGTTGCTCACTTCTTGACCAGAATAGTGAATGTCCACAGGATACTTCATATGCTATTGCTGATGCAATCAAAAGGCCTACAACAGAATTTTGATTTGGAGAGAAATATGAGTTCAATCGTATGATAAGCTATTTTATATCGCTTTTGTCCAACGTTTTATTTCTTACCAGTGTACTAACAAAATTATTGCCTCCAGGCGCTGTCACAATTTCAGTTTACAATGCAGGATTCGCTGCCTTAATCACAAAGCAATGAGCAGTTTAGTTGTAAACATTAAGCTTACTGTGTAAAAAAAAATTTTCAGTACATATTACAACGTTCGGTAAATCAAATATTAATGGTGTAAATTTATCACTATCTTTGTCGCATGTTCTCTCCTTCTTCATAGCAGCCTTCATTGTTTGGAGTATTTGACGTTTAAGTAAAAGTCGGTGTTTGAGCGTGGACGCCATATTGATGACGTCATAATTTCTAAACGGACGCGGGATTCTTTGGGATTTTTGTGATAAATACAGGACAATTGCGAAAGGGCACGTTTTGGTTTTTGAATGTCCAAGTTTATGTCTAATTTCACTGGACGCAGTTATCGGATTTATCGTGAACGTAGATAGAATCTTGTCATCCCGAAAGCACTAAAATTTCTTGGCAGTTAGGATTCCGTCAGTTCGTCATTTCTGTCATTAGGCGCAAGATTGCATTCATTTTTTTTCATATAAATTATAACCGTTTTAATTTTCTGAGGTTACTGTCTCCACTTTTGTACTTTTGTCAATTAAAACCATGTCAAATTAACGATATTTTCTCCGGGAAACATGACTTTTATAAGTGATATGAAGACACTCGTTTTCCGTTGAGGAAAAGTTTAGAGACTGTTGATGACTTAATGGAGGAGGAACTACAGGTTCTAATTTTTTTTGTAGTTCGACGTCTCGAGAAAGAATGGAGAACATCAAACAACACAACTAATTAAATAGTTCAAATTTACATGAAACGTACAAATTACCAGGACCTGTACCTTTTAGCAAACTTTTAGAGACAACTCAGTGAAACTTTTATCTACAAGAATAAAGTAATTTCAACAATAAATAAAATCACAACGCAAAATTGTCAAGGAGTGAAGTTTGCATGAACATGCAAAATTTATTGCAGATATTTCAACCATTCTATTGTATCTATATTACTCTAAAAATTACATACATTTCTATGATTGCTGATCAAGAAATTTTAAAGAAATATTATTTATTAGGACTGCATAACATTATAAGGGGTATTATGACGGCAAAACACATTTACAATGACAGGACAATTGTCGTGCCGTAATTCTGCATTATGAAAGTTGATATTTTATGTTAACAATTGGATGTTCTGGTATCTGTCTAGAATAAGCGATAAAATTCAAATAATTAAATTTCAACGTAGATTTTAGTTTGATTAGATTAATGTCTTTCAATCTAATATGTAAGGGTTCTTGTTATTTCATTTGTTACTTTAACTTCATTTTAGATTTTCTGAGGAGCTGGTTTGGGCAGATCATATTCAATTATTTTGTGTCAAATAGAATTACATGATTCTTGTATAATATCGAGGGCGAGACTCCCGGTTGCAGATATAGTAAATAGATAAATACACTGGATTCTGGAAACAATATCTGAAAATTACCTAACTTTCTAATTATAGATTCCTATTATCTGCGTTGCTTCTTCCTGCAATCCAAGTTATTCTCTTTTGCGTTTCTGTTGGTGGGGACCCAAAGTATGTTACCATAATTGTCGTGAATGATGACGCCACCGAAGAAGAATGTCAGTCAAACAGAAGCAATCTCTTTAGTTGTTGGTATATTGACCTTCTAGAAGAGGAGCACCAGAGAACAGTAAGTTCCAATTATTGATTTAATTAAAATATAATGAAACCGAGAACTCTTAACGTCAGTAAAAACTTCAAAAATATAAAAGATACAGGTTTGCAATTAACAATATCTGAATTATATAAGTTCTTATGTCATGTATATCTTCTCATTGAAGCTCAACATAGCCTTCATCTTGTGCTATAGATTAGCACACTCTATTTTCAAATTTCGTAAGGACGTCCAATTTACAGCAATTATTTGTTAATGGTTTATTCAATTTCATTATTTTGTAGAGTTACATTGTGAAAATTCTACACACACTGTGTTCTTGGGATTTTTAATTCTTCAGACGCATGTCGTATTGACTGTTCAAATGCTCTTCAATTTCTGTTACTTATTCTATCTTATAGATTACCTAATCGCCGTTCTCGCACGAACAGTCTTCTGAATGCAACCTATTCCAGGTTAGTGTGGGAAGTGAAAGAAAATGGTAGGAGGTTTATACTTTATCGTTACTCTCTGATGACTGGACGAATGATGAATGATGTCTTGTTCCCACTTCTTGTTGAAAATGAGTATTATGCACGAAATGATATGTATTTGATTGCTCCTTATTGTGGAGAAGTGATATATGTCTGGTGCCTTCTTAACCGAGTAATCTTATAAATTCCCTTCCCCGCAGCAATATTAAAGAGAGGAATGCCTCGCTTTAAAAGTATATTTTCCAAAAAGTCAATAAAATGTTATCTTATTGTGGGATAGGCCCTCAATACCCTAGGTCTACTTGCACCGAGAAGAAATATCACATTGGAAGTTTCCTGCAGTGGAAGTATCAATCCATGGCGATGATTACCTTCTCGCTATTCTCCTCAGTGCAATGTCATCGAGGTGCAGCCGAACGCACCGATGAGGGAAATTCCTCAATTGTTTTTGAGTGGTTCTTTTGGAGACTTACCATACGGTGTAGGGCATCAAGGAAGCAAGAAACAACTCTGGCTGAATATTCAAGACATCCGTTTGAAAAAGGGAGTTCCGAGCATTAGTAACATTTCTTAGTAACGTATTTTGGGTATTGTTAAGATCAAATTATGTGCTTAAAACCATTGTTAAATTACCGGTATAACCTTGACAGACCAAGAATTACTATAATGTAGATTTAACAACAAGTATTTGCATTGTAAGTTTTAGTTGTTTGAATTCCCTAATATAAAATAAATTCCTTGAAAATTAAACAGCTTCAGAAAATAACGTTATCTTATAAATTTTAATATTCAAAGGTTTATTCAATAATATACCCTATAAAGTTTATTCCCAGTATGGAGTAGTACAGTGTTTGTCAAATTTTTAGAGTTGCGAGCTGACAAATTGTAGATCCTACTGAAAATGATGTTCTCACATACGAATGTTGCGATATAGTTTACAATTATGTACCTTGTAGTTCCTATCAACATACAATCTTGTCAGAACGACACAAAATTATTGGACGTGATTTTTCAGTATTTTTCAACTGCGTTTGCTTAGGACGCGTGATAAAAGCTTGTTTCATTCACATTTCAATCTGTAGTCTTAAACCTAAGCAACGAGTCTCGAACAATTACTATACAATTATTAGAGTGTGTACGTGTACAGGTAGCGATCAAAGAAAAGTCTACTGTTTCCTTTAAAATCCACACATCGGTAGAACTTATTTTCTCCAAAAACGGTCGGTTGCCTACAAGTAAACGGCGTGTAGAAGTTCAAAACCATGAAATTTGCTAAATCCATTACATTCTGAATAAATTAGGATAAGAAGGTATATAAGGATGCTCGTGGAGATCTTATAGGTAGGTTGCCTTATATTTGAAGGTAAACAAATATTGCCGTATAAGATTTGTGTACACGATGTTAAAAATGTTGTACACCTTATTAGAAATTCCCAGTAAACGTCTGAAGACCCTTTAGTATTTCATGTTGAAATCTAGGAATACTTTTATGCTGAAGTAGATAGTTACAGTTCTCAGTTATTTACTCATATGAGCAGACTGAGAAACGTTTTCGTAGCCGTGTATTGAATTCTGATCAAGTGTTGACTGCAGTCTTGGCAGAAATGGGAAATATTTATTAGAGAATGGGGGAATTCCGATCCCTGATTGACAAGTAGAAAAGTGATTAAAATGTGGTGCAAGTCGAGGGAGCATCTTAGTTTATATCTCCGGGTTTCAGGTAACTCATTTCTGACATTCTATACTGTTTTGATCTAGTGTTATGACTGCCAGTTTAGTCCAGTCGGTTAGTTATTTTTCAATGTGCGTAGAACCTGCACTACGTTGAGCCAACACTGCCATAGGAGTAACAATTTGCACAACAGGTGTAGAACCAACAATGTATAGCACCAACACTGAATTAGACCAAAACATGCTTACTACCTCGGATGTTGGTAAGGTTACCAGACGCGCTCCTTTTCATCTTGTCATTTCTTCTCCTTCCTTTTCTAAATATCTTGGAATATCCTCAATTCTGTAGTGACCAAGCTTCTTTTTTTTCATTTAATTGAATTATACTCTATTTAGAGTAAATTTATTTATTTATTTTGCGGATCAATTTTCCATAATACATTTTCATGAATATATTTGACACCTACATTTCTCATCAAATACAATAGAAATATAAAATTTTACGAAACTTGCCCTGTAGAAACTGAGATTTGAAAGTAAGGAACGTTACTGTTCGATAGCGTTTCTTTATCAGTTCTTAAATGTAAGGTATCCGCAGTTGTCTACCATTCTTATCTTAGGTGTCCTCCGCTGGCAACAAAAAATCCGCATTTATCCTTAGTTTCTAACCTAATTGTTCTCAACCGAAAATAAATATGGTAGCCATGCTGTTGGTCGTACGCCGGTTTACTTCGGCTGAGGGGCTGTTGGTCCTGCGAAGTATTGGTCGAACGCTGCATCCCCGTGAAATAGTACCTCTCATGTAGGAACATTCATTCCTAGAACGAAATGGACTATAAAATAAATTCGTAAAAACAGCTAGTAGCTATACATTGTAATCTAAAGTTGTCAACAAACAGTATAAATCAGAGTCAAGCAATTTCTTTTTGAGAAGACAAAATAACGTTAGTGTATAATAGTATATTTTATTTTTCTTAATGTGAAGTTACAGTTGAAACTAATGAATTCCGAAAGATTTCGAAGATAAATAAATATTTTAGTAGACAATCGTGAACTTGTCAATGTGATATTCTTGAGAGGGACAGAGAATTTTACTCACTATTGAATATTGTCAGCTGCAAATTCTTCAACAAAATGCAGTTAAATTATCTGTATGGATCATTCTTATAGTTTACGAGCTTGCATATATTATCTTTGCTTATCTTGACTCTTTAGAGAAGGATTGTAGTTGAGATATGGGAACTTTTCGTGGTAAGTATAGCATGCTTGGTCTTTTACTGTTCGTCTTACATACAGAAATTTTATGGAATTGTGATGATCTACCTAATTCATTGTAGGTTCTTTAGCCGTCAATAGAGTGCTGAAATGTATAAATTGAGAATAGAATGAAATTCAATAGTAAATTTGGTTTGATTGTTGGTTTCAACGTTAAGGCTAACTTAGCTCGGTTTAGAATGAAAATCTTTTGTTTTGAAGCAAAAACTCGTGCTGATATTGTTGAAGGTTTTTATATGTTAATGGAGTTGAAGATTTTGAATATTGATATTTTATGAGATGCTGAATATGGAAATGGAGTTGTACTGAAAAGATAATAAAGGTAATGAATAGAAGAAACCTATCATTTGATGAATAATGAGATTAATTCTAGAGAAAAAAAACGAAATAAGTTATACTAGTATTTAGATGCCATCTTCGCAACAGAACATACTATCTTCCAAGATAGTAAACTAATGCATTTTACTGTATGTGGTTGAAGTTGGTTTAATTCTAGCCAGAATTTATAGTATTTAGCATAGAGTAAATACATAATCAACGCGGCATTGTCTCAACAACATGTTGGTAGGCGTCATTGTGTCTGTGTAATGAGGTTTTAGTGCAAATGTGGATATAATTGTTATATGTAGGCATTTATAATGGCTTTATACAAGGTCCCGCAAGTGTTTTATTATTATTGGAAAAGTTCAGAAACGATTTAGTATACTGGAAATTAAAACGTTGTTCTTCAAACCATCACGTACGAAGTGGCCGAAGGCTTGGAACATGGTATTCTTCAGATACGCCTTGCCCACTAAGTTGGTCAAGTTTGTGGGGAGTCCTGTAGAGGTCTATTAAACAACGTGGTTCGGAGTCCACTTTACAAAAAAACTGTAGATCTCATTAGTAGCTCGTTTAAGGCGCTAATAGCAATTCAACCATAGTGGAATCCAGTTATCATATCCACATACACCAGGGATTCATTTTCCTACCAGTTAAACATATCCTAGACCACACAACTGCTTCAACCGGCCGGCAATGTTCAAACCATGTATGATGAATCCAGAGTCTTGTGTTATTGAAGCTAACTACACACATGAGCAATTACGGAGTGAAGTCAAGTAGAAGAACATGACTCGCCAGACCAGCACAGCTTCTTTCAGTTGTCTAAAGTCTCATTTGCATGGCATAGGCCACAGGAATAGGCTCCCGATGCATGGATGGTTATGCTACCTAGGTAGACATCCTTCTGGGCCAGTGTGTGATGTATTGGGTACTCAGTTGTTGAAGAGTGAGAAGCCGTACAAACTCTCTCGGCCCGTACAAGCCATCGGAGCTAGCGAAACTTTTCACTCTCTACTTCATACAGTTTTGCCGGCTGTTCGTTGTTTGTCCATTTCCTCAATAATCCTGGTATACTTTAAGTATGTACATATATGATATCGAGATATAACATACTCCAAGTCTTAATACTCCAACAACTTGTCTTTATCATAGTCTCATAAACCATTCCTTTTACCTATTGTGCTTAGAATTTGGCTACCTATTCTATATAAGCAGGCGAACTGCACAATCTTGAAATTCAGTGATCAACTGGTTGCATTTACTTTTCATTGGGATTGTCATAATTCAGTGCTTACTTAGTGTAAGTATATATACAGTTTTCTTTCCTTCATAGTTGCAAGTAGTTACAGTTAGAAGGAAGTTAGTTTGTGTATGGACTTAGCTGTTTGTTTTTATATACTTTAAAGTTTAGTATAAAATTTTAAAGAAAACACTGTTTTCTCAAATTTACCAGTATCTCTGGAACAGAAATTAGAAGTGGGTGAACAAAATTAGTGAGACACAATATCTATAAATTAAATAAGACATCTTAATACATAAGTACATACTTGCAAATTCTCGCCATATTTGTAAACTTATGTTAGTACTAATTACCCTCCATTTATAAAGGAAAATGCTATTTTTTTTCAATTTTATAAAAAAGTTTAATTTATTCAAGCTAGTGAAAAAGACAGAAATAGCATTTGCCTTTTTCTCATACATCGGTTTTGATAGCTAAGTTTGGTGTTGTCCCAGCATCGTGATGCCAACAGTGGAGCTACAAGAATACTGAAGTAACAAACTCCTGTTATGAAAGTTGGACAAAGCAATGATGGGGAGTCGTTGCACTGACTTCGTGTCCCCAACTTTGAACGAAACTCCCTGCCACGCCAAGACTGCATATGGACTGTTGAGCTAACAAGACCTTTAGGTGCTTGAAGACATCATAAATTTTTAGAGACATTTAATGTTTTCACGATATTTCCCATTCTGTGGTAGCGCATAACTGTATCGACAAGAAGAAAATATTGGCTTGGTTCATAAATTCTGTCGGCGAAGAGAAGGAGGTGCAATAGCTTTCGTGAACTAGTTGTTGCTGTTATTGTGTGAACTACATAACATGGTCCTTTGTTAATCCATGCCAGGTTGAACCATCGAAATTAATGCATTGTATTATTTATTTTTGATGCAGGTATCTGTGTTACATTGAAAAATAGTGAAGATACGCTAGACTTTTTATGACGGCGAAAAGATAGGAATCATATCAAGCTAACATGCTTTTTTAGTCTTGTTCATGTACTTTGTGTTTCTTCGTGATATTCTAAACATGTCACTTATTGAATTAAGAAGTAATATGAGATTTCAGGAACATGTAAAATGCTAGTTTTCAATTTGTGATGCTTTGATAGTAAGTTATGATACTCTGTGTGCGATAGAGAACCATGTTAAGTACGATTCATCAGTGTGGATATATAAATAAATATTCTCGTTGTGTTCTCAAATTGATTCTTACGTGTAGACAGGTAGTGATCTTACGTATCAGAACATATGGATATAATATTCATGCACGACAACATACGTAACCCTGAATACATATATCTCGGCCGTAGTTCATGCAGAACTTAGAATCAAATATTAGGTTTGGGTTGCATTGTAGAATGATCGTTGTTACACGTAACGTAAATGTAAAAATGTCCGACGAGGATGTCGAGACAAAGATCAAATTGTGAATTGAAATATATGGGATTAACACAGAGTTTACAACAGATATCTATATCTTTCACGACATTAAAGGCAGTTATTAATTTCAAGTTCAGAGCAAGAAAAAGCATTACAAATGGCTACACATACTTTATTGTTCACTCGATTTGATTCGCATAAAGACAAAATAGCATTATATTTAGGAAGATTCGAATCGCATTGCAAGGTTTGCGACGTCGATGATGCGAAAAAGGTAGACTTATGTATAGCTTCTCTAGATAATGATGCATTTGAAAACCTAAAATCGATATGTCACCAGTTAAAGTTTCAGATTTGGATTGGGGAAAGTTGGAATCCATTTTATTACAACTGTTCGAAACAAAAACAAATTTTAGAACAGAAAGATTTCACTTTCATGCACTCTTGCAACAGCCAGGTCAATCTATGTTAGTTTACATACAAACGCTCAAGAGTCAAGCATCTAAATGTCTGTTTAGTTCATTTATAGATGAAGCATTGATAGATCAGTTAGTATTTGGAGTTACAGATTCTGCTACCAGAAAAAGACTATTGTCAATAGAAAAACTAACGTTTGAAGAAGCATCGCGTTTAGCTATGCAACATGAGACTATTGAAAGGAATAGTGCTATGTTGTCACACCATTTTCAGCAAATACAAGCACAGGGCTATCAGGTAGATAAACTTCAAACGCCGTCACACTTGAACAAGTCGTCGAGCACCAATAATGGTAATCATGCAAGAGTAGTCCGAAACTGTTCTTTTTGTCCCCGAACACATAAAATTAGGGAATGTCCAGCCTTCAATACATTTTGTGGACCGTGTGGCCGGAAAGGACATTTCAAAGCTAGGTGTGCAAATTTCAATAAAGATAAAAGGATACCCCAAACGAAGCAACAAATTGAACAGGTATCGCTTCAGCATGAGAAACAAGACTCAACTTCAGTAGAAACGTCAGGTTTTGGTATTCAAGATATATCGCTAAATACAACAGAATCATCAATTGATAGTAATACGTATCCGCCATCTACGGTACGGATGATAGTTAATGAACATTCATTAACAGCATTGATTGACTCAGGTGCTGGATTAAATCTAATAAACAAGTTTTGGATAATTTGAGTAAGACATATCAATTGATAGAAGATAATGTACAGTTATGGAATATTAGCCATTCTGAAATCGTCATCAGTGGAAAAGTATCATTACTGTGTCTATATAACAATGAGTTATTTTACATGGACTGGTGGGTTACAGACCAAGTATTAAGATTTCCCATCTTAGGTAGGATTGGTTTGGACTTGCTTATGCCAAACTGGAAAAGATATATCAGATATAGAGGTTGTCGTTGTAAAGTATAAATTTTCAGATATAAAGTCAAAGGATAGGGAGGTGGTACACAATGTGCAAGGAAACCAGCGAAATCATTTTGAGAATTCGGAACATTCTAATAGGCCTAACATACATAAAAATAAAATTGACTTAACAAACAGACAAGACTCTAAAAATCAACAACGGACACAAGATTATCACATTTTAAAACAGGAAATCAGCGATGTCAAAAAGGTAATAACTGATCTAGTCAAATTGATGGGGCAAACATACAAACCTAATCCACCATCAAAGGAAACTGCATTACCAGAGACTTTAAGTAATACAGAGTCAGACATAAGCACACAGCAGTTGGAAACGGAAAGCGAAGATAGCAAACAGGTACAACAAGCGGACAAAAGGACAAAGGAGAACATTGACCAGAAACATAAGGTGAAGTCGAAGATTATGAGTAGTCAAGCGGAATCTAAGGAGTTTGAGAGAGATTCGACTAATCAAGTCACAGACAGTACTGAAAGTGCAAGTACGAATTTAGATGAAGTCTTGACTAGTTTTGGATATGGTCATATTTTGATGCGTCCAGAAGTGGTTTCCAAGAAAGTCATATGGCAGTTATGGCTGGAAAAGGGATTTGTACAGGAAGTACAAAAAGACGTAGAAAGACTTGTTAATGGTTTCAATTTATGGTAAATGTAAGTTACATATATAGACAGGAAAACGGTATGTATGTTGATATGAGGCACAAGTGTTTCATGTAATGTCTGAAGAGGAACTGTGAGAGAAAATGATAAATGATTAGCTTTTTTTTGGTGTATGTCTCGAAAGCTACAAGGTTATTGTGACTGGTATTTAGCTCGTATAATTGATGAGTGTTCTGAGGGAATACTGCAGTGACTATACTGTGAAGTGATTGAAGTGTTAACATTGCGGCCAGCTAGGTCACAAACAGTGAAATGATGCAAATGTTAAGAATTATGAAGTTTTCATTCTTTTTGTTATTATTTATATATATAAAAAAGGGGGAACTGGAATTGTTACATTGAAAAATAGTGAAGATAAGCTAGACTTTTTATGACAGCGAAAAGATAGGAATCATATCAAGCTAACATGCTTTTTTACTCTTGTTCATGTAGAACGAATGTGGTTGTTATGTACTTGGTGTTTCTTCGTGATGTTCTAAACATGTCACTTATTGAATTAAGAAGTAATATGAGATTTCAGGAACATGTAAAATGCTAGTTTTCAATTTGTGATGTTTGATAATAAGTTATGATACTCTGTGTGCGATAGAGAACCATGTTAAGTACGATTCATCAGTGTGGATATATAAATAAAATTTCTCGTTGTGTTCTCAAATTGATTCTTACATTTAGTACTGGTAGTGATCTTAGATCTCAGAACATATGGATATAATACCCATGCACGACAACATACGTAACCCTGAATACATATATCTCGGCCGTAGTTCATGCAGAACTTAGAATCAAATATTAGGTTTGGTTTGCATTGTAGAATGATCGTTGTTACACGTAACGTAAATGTAAAAATGATCCAGGTGTCTGAACATGGAGTGTCAAGTCGAGAAGAACGAACGTTTCCTGCGTATTTAGTTGTTTGAGTTTAATCGATGTGGCCCTGCCTCGGAGGTCACCAAAAGCATTTGTGCAAGCCAGTACGCGCGGCCCCCGTCCTGTAAGGATTTTTGCACGTATTAGCATGTTCTTTAAAAATGTCATACACCTATAATATTTTCCTCAGCAAATATGTATTCACAACTTGGATTACCAATAATTCTGAGATTTATCAGAGAGATAAAATTTTCATTTCAATTGGCACACGCCGTAGTAAGCAAATTTAAAAATAGTCATCTGCTTTTTGTCTTATATTTATCTTTTTATTATCATGACAATTCGTGTACGAATTTACTAGTACAATTCAAAGGAAAAGAAATCTTTGTTCTAGCAAGAGTCGTAGACTATGTTTTTAGTCCAGTGTACCTAACTAGCGTAAATTGTGCGATACATAGTGTTTTGATCTGGTCTTAGACAAATTGTAGAATATTGATCCTTCTATATTCATTGATTAACACTGTTGTTGGATTACACTGCGTTTTGCTCTAGCCGGCACTATTTTTATAGTTCATTTAATGACTAATTTCTTTGTCAGATAAAGAAAGGAAACAATGTCTGGTTTTCAGGCCAGGAAGACGTGTAGCGTATGTGATTGTAGTCGGACTATGTGAACGAGAAACTGTGAAGGTGAAGTGATCTTTACCAGCATGGATATTCGTTCATTTATGAGCAAAGATGCTCGAATGGAGCACGAAGTACATAAGTAGTTGTGGACAGTGTAAATTGTTGAAAAGCACCAACACAGACACACTGAATTACACAGTTCACCCAACAACAAGTAGGAATAACGAAGATTTTGATTTGGAAACGAAGGGCAAGCCAATAAAGCAGTCAGTAGTGAAAGAATTTCCAAAACCAATAAAGGTCAGTTCTACAATTGACCGCTAAACTTCTAGTCAGTGCTAAGTTGAGGCCAAGTCTGATTTTGACCAATGAGAGTACGCAAAATGAGAGTTTGCCCCAACTTAGCACTGACTAGAAGTTTAGCGATCGATTGTAGAACTGACCCTAAAAGTTGTTTACGTGCTGTTTGCATTATAAACGGTTTAAATGTTTGGAGAATTCTTTTGCAAGAGATGTTACATTTGTAATGCCTGCATGAGCTTCAACCCTTTTGGTTCAAAGAACCAGCATTAACAGAAAATGATTATCGAAGTTGGAACAATGTTCATGGGTTTCAAAGATATGGGAAAACGGAACTCAAGGGGTTCCAAAACGGTTTTTCTGAAGCATAAAAATGTGGAAAGAAAAAGTAATTCTGGCTTATGCATGGCCATCTGTCTCAACTATGGTTAATGGAATTGAACTGGAAAATCAAGTATGTGTGAAATTCTATGTCAAATTGCACAAAACTTCGATACGTTGGGTGATGCATGTGGTGAGGAATGTTTGAATCGAACACAATGTTACAAATGGCACATACATGTCAAATGGTGTTGAACCTCTACCGAGGACGAAGTTAAATCCGGACTGTCTTCCGGATGCAAGAAATCATCGCACAGGTACGTAGTGTTAAAGTTTATTTTCTGGGTTACCAAGTAAGATTATGTTATTTTTAAGATTGTTCAGTATTTTAGTGAAAGTGTATCATTATCCTATGAAATGAGAAATTACGGATTTGGTGTGCGTTTATGCATATCAGTGAGCATGCAATTACGGATTATGTATTCGTTTAATATCTGCTTAAACGTATGACAAATATAAATCATAATAATCAAATTGAAAAGAATTATATTAAGAAAGATATATTAAAATCAACAGTAAAGTCGTCTCAAAAGCTAAACCAACTTTCCCCTCGAAGGCTTCTAAGTGGTTCTCCGCCCTCCTTCCCTCATGCTGTGAGGTTCCGCGGAAAAGTACCCTCTACTTAGCAGTGTCACAAACTCCGTTGCAATTATCGTAGAAGTCTAGCTCACGGTTTCTTTCTTACTTGTTGAAAAATTATGAAAGATGTACATTTCTTTTGTCTACACTATTTTCTGTAATATGACCGTCTCAACCTAATATTCAGTAATTTATAAGAGTATAATATTATATATATATACGACCCAGGATCTTGATGACAATTGGGGAGCTGCTGTGAATAAAATACAGTGGTGATCACAGTGAGAGCTTCGGCTTTCCTCTCCCAACCCGTCTGGTCAGAATGGGAGCAGTAGACCAACTCCTCCCTTCGGGGAGAGGCCTCATCCACTAGTGGATTGAATATGGCTGTGATTTATATATATGCTGCAGTGCCTCATTCAGAACACTTTCAAGGCAACAGTGTGAATTTTACTAACGAACACACACACACACTAAGTGCTAAAAATGACAAAAGAAGATGACAATGATTTCGGACACTCAATCTCATTTTCAATTAACATTAATTAATTGTTGAAATCACACATTAATACAAATATTGCGTTAACGAAGTGTTATGTATCTTTGAACAAAGAGAAAAAGTAATAAAATATTTATTTGCAAAGAATTCCAGATTTGCCCAAGTCTGTCATCGTCTGAAAGACAGGTAACTCGATCTCTCCTGTGAGTCATCCAGTAGGCCCGTTTCCTTGACCACGTTTTCACCCGGGGGGAGGTTATTGGATTTTTGACAGTGGCGGGCGTGAACGGAAACAAAAGCTGAAGTTCAGTTCTTGTTTGCTGTGTGAAGTGAATTGACTAGGGCTGGTTTTTGTGATATTAGGTTAAGCGTGATTGATTGCAGATAGTCGGCGTTAATTTCCTGCAAAGTGCACGTGACATGTCAAAATGGCAGGCTTTTTTCGTCCGAGGTTACAAGAAAGTTTTCTTCCAGAAGAACATCAAAATAACGTTGCAGGTCCCAGCCGCCAGCGTGAAACAACGCCACGAACCCCCGCTTATGTGTGTGCTAATCGCTAGTCTACTGCCATACCCCTATTATTATTATGGATGGCTATTTGGTTCGTTGTTTCTTTCTGTGTCTCATTGGTGTGCAACACTGTAAGAGAGTAGCAGGTCATACCACCTGGAGAGAATGACAAGACGACATTTCTTTGATTTGGTTAAAAGAACTTGAATGCCTGCCGAGTCGCACGTGTCTAGAAAAGTTGGTTTAGATTTTGACAACTATACAGGGTAAGTCAAAATGATGTTCCCGATTTCAATTATTATTATTTTCCTTTTAATAAAACTTAAATAAACAGAGATTACATATACTGAGTGACGAACTCAAAATGTTTTTTGTAACATATTGTAAGCGTTCAATGTGTGATCCACATGTTGCACAACACATATCTATTCTATAGCAAGTTCCTGCCAAATTCTTCCTAGCATGTGAGAGTCAACGCCGGCCATAGCTGCAGCGATGCGCTCACGCAATTCAACCACTGTTCTAGCAAATGATGGCACAAATATACCATCCTTGATGAAACCCCAGAGGAACAAATCACAAGGGATGAGATCTGGAGATCGTGGTGGCCATTTCATCAATTCTTAATCTCCCAATTCAATTCTGCTGGCCTGTAGTAGCCATATTGCTCACTTTGACCAAACTTCCTCTGGTGGACGCAAGCGCAACTATGGTTCTGCGATAGATAGGAGGGAGAAAAACTTTTTGCGATTATATTTCAGAAAAAAAATACATCTGATGGAAAAGCTCATTACTTTTCAAGAAACAAATGAACGAAATCGGGAACATCATTTTGACTTACCCTGTATTAGAGGGTTCTCTGTTATATGAGAGTATTTGATATTAATACTGTCTATTTAAAAAAAATATTGTACTAACAATATTTACCCAAGAATTATTCAATTGTATTATTTATCAAAGTGGATAATTATCTTTTGTGTTATTAAACTACTATCAAAATTAGCAAAGAGAAAGAGGAAATATATTATGCTTGTAAGAGAATAAGAGGTAATCCTCTTTACTTTTGTCATTCGAGAATTTAAATTCATATTGATGAGGTAAATCGTCAAAGATATATATATATATATATATATATATATATATCATCATCATCATCATATTCAGCCGTTTTCTATCCACTGCTAGATGAAGGCCTCCCCCTTTTCTTTCCACATATCTCGGTCTGCTGATATCCTCATCCATGTAGCTCCTGAAAAACGCTTGATTTCATCTACCCATCTTACATTTGGACGTCGTCTCGGTCGTTTCTTTTCTCTAGGAATCCACTGTAGTACATTTGTCGTCCACCTTCCATCTCTTCGTCTAGCTATGTGACCGGCCCATCTCCACTTCATCTTCTTCGCAGTCTTGATTACATCCTCTACCTTTGTTTGTGCGCGAATCCATTCATTTATCTTCCTGTCCCTCCTGGTTATTCCTAGCATGCACCTCTCCATTGCTCTTTGTGTGACTCTCAATCTTTGAGTCGTTTGCGCATTCAATGTCCAAGTTTC